>WNWK01006631.1:0-103542 GCA_009830355.1 Cherax destructor | reverse complement strand
CTCCGTCTGCTCTTCCTCAACTGTCCTCCCGGACTTACATGTGACGATCATTTTCCGATCATCCTTAAGTCCTTCGTATTCTCCACCTCCTCGCCCAGCCCGCGCTGGCAGTTTGACTGGCGAAATGGGACCTTTACGCACATCTTACTGCCTTTCTTGGGGTTCCTTCCCTCGTCCTCCATTGATGAGGTTTTACATCTCTCTTTGTCCTCCATCTTCACAGCAGCTTCTCATTCTATCCCCCAAACCTCTCTTAAGCATTCTCAGAAGTGCGTGCCTTGGTGGTCTCCCGCTTGTGCTCAGGCAGTACGTCTGAAACGCGCTGCGTGGGAGCAGGTACCGGTAAACAGAACCGCAGAGAGACTCATTGATTTTAAGCAGAGGAGAGCAATGCTCGCTGTGTCATATGCGACGCTAAATGCATTTGCTGGCGGGAAATCGCAGAGGCGCTGTGCGTGCTCATCATGACCCGGCTGGGGAGGCAGAGAGGCTGGTGGTACTCTTCACATCCAGGGCAGCCACAGCCCGCCTACCCCAGGACATCCAGGACCTCCAGGCCACCCTCCTCCCTGGTAGGACTGCCAGGATTCTAGAGGCATCCCAGGCACAAGACGACACCGACGTCGAGTTCACCGGTCGGGAGCTGCAAGCGGCCTTCAAGACTTCACTGGACACGGCCCCCGGGCAGGACGGAATCACCTACAGTATGATCTCAAAGGCAGGCCCTCACGGGCATGACGCCCTCCTGGAAGTCATCAACCATACCTGGAGGGTCGGGCGACTTCCCACCGCATGGAAGGAAGCCAACATCCTGCCGATCCCCAAGCCCAGGGATCCAGGCAACATGTGGCCCATTTTCCTCACCAGCTGCCTATCCAAGGTTGCAGAGAGGATGGTTTTGGAGCGCCTAAGATGGAAGCTTGGTCCGGAGCACCAACACATCTACGGCTTCACACGGGGAGTGGGCACCTCTGAGAGCGTCACCACCCTCATGGCCAGCATTGAGTCTGACAAGAGGCCGAAGATTGTCATCTTTCTTGACCTTGAGAAGGCCTTCGAGCTGGCCAGTGCACCGGCCATCCTCGACCTACTGGGAGTGAGGGGCAAGCTGCTTGCCTGGGTCGGCTCATACCTACAGGGCCGGCAGGCGCGGGTACGCTTCCAAGGGCAGGCTTCTGCCCTCAGGACCTTGGAAAATGGCACCCCGCAGGGCGGAGTCCTCAGCCCAACTCTCTTCAACGTGCTGATGCATGAGCTGGTGCAGCTGACGTTCTCAGCAGGCACCCGACTGCTCAGTTACGCTGATGACCTGGCACTTATTGTCATCGGGAAGCCCGGACTGTTGCGCAAAGCCCAACGTGACCTCAGCCTGCTAGATACCACCTGCCGTATCCTTGGCCTCAAGATCTCGGCGGAAAAGTCCAAGGCCATGATCTGTCGTGCCAAGGTGCCTGATACCAGGCTGAAGATCTCAGACATCAACCTGGACTGGGTCAGCAGTTACCAATATCTTGGTATATGGATTGACAGCCGACTCTCCTTCCGCAAGCAGGCAGAGCATGTCAGGGAGCGTGCCATGCAACGTGTCACGGCCATGCGTGCCATGGCCAATTCTAGGACTGGTGCCAGCCACGATATTCTCCGGATGTTCTACGTGCAGGCGGTGCGCTCGCTAGTCGACTATGGTGCAATCACCCTGGCCCATGCTCATCCCTCATGCCTCAAGCGCCTCAGCGTTGTACAAAATGCTGCGGCTCGGGTCATGCTGGGGGCTCCGGGCTGGACGAACACAGTGACTCTGAACAGAGAGGCCCAACTGCAGCCCCTAAGTGACAGGATCGCCCTTGTTGCTGCCAGGAGGTTGGCCAAATTTGTCCAGCTACCGGGCGGTGAGCGCCTGCTGAGAGACCTTGACCGTCAGCGAGGCGACTTCGCAGGAGGCCGTGTCCGACTATGGTTGTGGTCGGCTGCGGAAGTGACACAGGAGCTCCTTCCCATGCCGCTCCTTGAGGACAAGGGATGCGACCGGCCAGTCGATGGGTACACCGTGCCACCGCCATAGGCACCAGAACCTGTCGTAATCCACCTTGCAAACCTGCCAGCCAGCAAGCGTCACTGTCCACAGCACGTGCTGCAGCGGTGGGCAGCTGCAAGCATTGCTGCAGCGGAGCATCCCGGGTGTGCAGTGTACTACACTGATGGATCAAGAGACCCCGAGGCCGGCCGCACGGGTTCCGGGATATATCACTCCTCCCTAACGGCCGGCTGGCGCCTCCCAGACCACTGCAGCATCCTACAGGCAGAACTCCACGCCATCCAGAGGGCCATCCAACATGCGCTCCTGGAACACCACCAACCTCCAGTCATCCACGTCGACTCCAGGGCGGCGATACAGGCCATCATGCATAGGGAGCCCAAGGATAACATCCGGCTCCTCACCGCCATCAGAAGAGACCTACATTCACTTGACGAGCAGGGCCGGCAAGCAACAATCAATTGGATACCAAGCCACATCGACCTTGCTGGGAATGATGCGGCGGATGGGGCGGCTAAGTCTGCCACACTTGCGGCCCAACCTGTGACTAAAATTGCCATTAGCCGCAGGCAGGTGCACCTGGGGCAGCTTGCAGCCAGACGCCCACTACCAGCACCAGGAGCATCTCGGAGCCGGCACTGGTATGACAGAGCGACACGTAGGGAGCCCCCACCAAACATGAGGAAACTGAACAGGGAGCTGCAAGTCAGCGTTCACCGCCTGCGCCTCGGCTACCCTACTGCAAAGCGCCTCATCGAACGCATGAGTGAGGAGCTTTGCCGCCACTGCGACCGGATGGTTCCAAAGCCTCTAGTTCACTATATGCTTGACTGTCCTGCGACGACGGCCATCCGCCGCAGGCACTTCCCGATGGCACCTGGGGATCTGACCCGCGAGGACAAAGCAGCCCGGCTGGTTTACCTGGCCACCCATGACTTGGAGACACTGCTCCCAGTCCTAGCCACCCACCCGCCCTCGATGACGACGCCGGAGAACCCGACGACGACCAAGACTACCCACTACAGCTATTCTTTCTCTCACTTCCTTCTTTCTTATCCCCCATCCTTCTTCTTCCTATGTAGGTAGAACCACAGCCTGAAGTACCAAGATCTGCTGATGAAGATGCGACGTCAGAAGACACTCCCCATCATGGGAAGCCACAGTGAGAAAGAAAGAAGAAGATGACACCCTCTACCCAGGGGGCCAATGCCGGGTCACCATTTGGAGAAGACCCGGGCCGGATGTACCGGCGAACATACAACAACATATGCTGTCATTTCTACAAGATTGATGGACTGAACACATCGACTCCAGGCCGAGGGACTGATTACCTCAAAACTCCTACTCTCCTTACACCTTTCTACTTTGTATTGGACTGATGAAGCCACTGTGTGGCGAAACGTTTCCTCAATAAAGATACCCAAATGTTGCATATGTGTCTAATTTTTAAACTATATATTCTTTATCACTGTCTACTGCCTCAAATGTTTTATTGAAAAACGTCAGTAAATTTGTCAGGCAGGAACGACCTCTCGTAAACCCATGCTGAGATTCATTAATCAAATTATGTTCTTCAAGGTGACTTCTGATAATATCAGCTATAATTGATTCTAATAATTTGCCTACTATAGACGTGAGGCTTATTGGACGGTAATTTGATGGAATGGACTTATCCCCTGATTTGAATATAGGAACTACATTAGCTATGTTGTTAAATTAGACACATATGCAACACTTGGGTATCTTTATTGAGAAAACGTTTCGCCACACAGTGGCTTCATCAGTCCAATACAAAAAAGAAAGTAGTAATAAAAGGAGGAGTTTGAGGTAATCAGTCCTCGGCCTGAGTCGATGTGTTCAGTCCATCAATCTTGAAGTAAATACAACATAAGGCAAATAGAAGTTGCTTATATACTGTAGACAGGTGAGATGAAGCAGGAGGAGGCAGGTCATAGTGGTATCAACCACTAGTCGAAGTAAGTCCTTGTCCAAAGGTTTGGACAAATGTTGAAGAATCCCTTGTATCAAGATCCCAAGAAGTTGCTGGTCAGACAGGATGTAGATGAATGGTTCAGAGAACGACAAGTTGTTAAATTAGACACATATGCAACACTTGGGTATATTTATTGAGAAAACATTTCGCCACAAGTGGCTTCATCAGTCCAATACAAAAAAGAAAGTAGTAATAAAAGGAGGAGTTTGAGGTAATCAGTCCCTCGGCCTGGAGTCGATGTGTTCAGTCCATCAATCTTGAAGTAAATACTAGTGGTTGATACCACTATGACCTGCCTCCTCCTGCTTCATCTCACCTGTCTACAGTATATAAGAAACTTCTATTTGCCTTATGTTGTATTTACTTCAAGATTGATGGACTGAACACATCGACTCCAGGCCGAGGGACTGATTACCTCAAACTCCTCCTTTTATTACTACTTTCTTTTTTGTATTGGACTGATGAAGCCACTGTGTGGCGAAACGTTTTCTCAATAAAGATACCCAAGTGTTGCATATGTGTCTAATTTAACAACTTGTCGGTTCTCTGAACCATTCATCTACATTAGCTATCTTCCACATCTCTGGCACAACACCAGTTAGTCTACCTGCCTGGAGTCTACCTGGAGAGAATTCCAGGGGTCAACGCCCCCGCGGCCCGGTCCGTGACCAGGCCTCTTGTTGGACCAGAGCCTGATCAACCAGGCTGTTACTGCTGGCCGCACGCAGTCCAACGTACGAACCACAGCCCGGCTGATCAGGTACCGACTTGAGGTGCCTGTCCAGTGCCTGCTTGAAGACAGCCAGGGGCTTGTTGGTAATCCCCTGATGTATGCTGGGAGGCAGTTGAACAATCTTGGGCCCTCACACTTATTGTGTTGTCCTCAACGTGCTAGTGGCACCCCTGCTCTTCATTGGGGGGAAAGTTACATCGCCTGCCGAGTCTTTTGCTTTCGTAGGGAGTGATTTTTGTGTGCAAGTTTGGTACTAAGCCCTCGAGAATTTTCCATGTGTATATAATAATGTATCTCTCCCGCCTGCGTTCTAGAGAGTACAGGTTTAGGAACTTCAAGCGTTCCCAGTAGTTGAGGTGGTTTATCGCACTTATGCGTGCCGTGAAGGTTCTCTGCACATTTTCAAGGTCAGCAATTTCACCCGCCTTGAAAGGTGCAGTTAGGATGGACGTATTAAACACATTCGTTAATGGCTGACTAAGTTCCATTTTGCATTCTTTAAGTACCCTGGAAAACAACTCGTCGGGTCCCGGGGACTTATTTTGCTTCAGTTTATCTATCTGTTTGATAACCATATCCCTCGTGACAGTAATATTAGTTAATTTGAATTCTTCAGGAACTGAATAATTGTTAATTTCTGGAATCTCATTTACGTCTTCTTGTGTAAAGACTGACAAAAAAATAGTCATTAAATAGAAAACACATTTCCAGTTCGTTATCCGTCAGCTGTCCATTCCCAATTTTCAGAGGTCCTACCTTTTCCCTCACCTTCGTCCTGTACACTTGAAAGAACCCTTTTGGATTAGTCTTTGATTCATTAGCAACCTTAATCTCATAGTCACGTTTAGCCTTTCTAATCCCCTTTTTTTACTCAGCTATAATCGACTCTAATAATTTGCCTACAATTGATGTTAGACTTATTGGGCAGTAATTTGATGGTAACGACTTGCCCCCTGCTTACCAATAGAAAGTAGAGTTTCCATTAATGGGGTCAAATCTGAATGGGGATTAGAACATAAGAACATAAGAATGGAGGAACACTGCAGAAGGCCTACTGGCCCATACAAGGCAGGTCCTTATTAACTCAAGTGCGAGTCCCACTCAAATCCAACCCCTCTCACTCATGTATTTATAAGAACATAAGAAATGAGGAACACTGCAACAGGCCTGTTGGCCCATACTAGGCAGGTCCTTCACAATCCGTCCCACTAACAGAATATTTGCTCAACCCAATTTTCAATCCTACCCAAGAAATAAGCTTTGACAATTCTACCCACTCATGTGCGAGTCCCACTCAAATCCAACCCCTCTCACTCATGAATTTATCCAACCTAAATTTGAAACTACCCAAGATCCTAGCTTCAATAACCCTACTAGGCAGACTGTTCCACTCATCAACTACCCTATTTCCAAACCAATACTTTCCTATATCCTTTCTAAATCTAAACTTATCTAACTTGAATCCATTATTGCGGGTTCTCTCTTGGAGAGATATCCTCAAGACCTTATTTATATCCCCTTTGTTAATACCCATTTTCCACTTGTATACCTCGATCATGTCTCCCCTCATTCTACGTCTCACAAGTGAATGTAATTTTAGGGTCTTCAATCTTTCTTCGTAAGGAAGATTTCTAATGCTATGTATTAATTTAGTCATTCTACGCTGAATGTTTTCTAACGAATTTATGTCCATTCTGTAAGAAGTCCAGAGGTTATATTATGTAAGATGGAACTTAGTCAGCCATTAATGAATGTGTTTAATACGTCCATCCTAACTGGTGTTGTGCCAGAGATGTGGAAGATAGCTAATGTAGTTCCTATATTCAAATCAGGGGATAAGTCAATTCCATCAAATTACCGTCCAATAAGCCTCACATCTATAGTAGGCAAATTATTAGAATCAATTATAGCTGATATTATTAGAAGTCACCTTGAAGAACATAATTTGATTAATGAATCTCAGCATGGGTTCACGAGAGGTCGTTCCTGCCTAACAAATTTACTGACGTTTTTCAATAAAACATTTGAGGCAGTAGACAGTGATAAAGAATATGATATAGTTTACTTGGATTTCAGTAAGGCCTTCGATAGAGTACCTCACAAGAGACTCTTAAGAAAGGTGGCAGCTCATGGTATAGGAGGTAAAGTTCTAGCATGGATAGAGGCATGGCTTACCAATAGAAAGCAGAGAGTTTCCATTAATGGGGTCAAATCTGAATGGGGATTAGTCACTAGTGGCGTTCCACAAGGATCAGTTTTGGGCCCATTGTTGTTCATAATTTACATAAATGACCTTGATGAAGGAATTGCAAGTGACATGAGTAAATTTGCTGATGATACAAAAATAGCCGTATAATTCATTCTGAGCAGGATACCAGTGAACTCCAGGAGGATTTGGACAAATTAATGTCTTGGTCTGAAAAGTGGCAGATGAAGTTTAATGTGGACAAGTGTAAGGTGCTAGTCGTTGGTAATGAAAATATCCCTCGAATTTATAAACTAGGTGAAGTAGAGCTTGATCATACAGAATGTGAAAAGACTTGGGAGTCATGGTAAGCAGGAATCTAAAGCCAAGACAACAGTGCCTAAGTGTGCCAATAAGGCTAACAGATTACTAGGATTTATTTCAAGAAGTATAAGCAACAGAAGTCCAAAAAAAAAAAAAAAAAAAAAAAAAAAAAAAAAAAAAAAAAAAAAAAAAAAAAAAAAAAAAAAAAAAAAAAAAAAAAAAAAAAAAAAAAAAAAAAAAAAAAAAAAAAAAAAAAAAAAAAAAAAAAAAAAAAAAAAAAAAAAAAAAGGATTTATTTCAAGAAGTATAAGCAACAGAAGTCCAAAAGTTATTTTACAGCTCTATACATCACTAGTGAGACCTCATTTGGATTATGCAGCTCAGTTTTGGTCTCCTTACTACAGGATGGATATAGATTCATTGGAGAACATACAAAGAAGAATGACTAAAATGATTTACAGTATAAGAAATCTCCCGTATGAAGATAGACTTAGAGCGTTGAATCTCCACTCTCTGGAGAGACGTAGAATGAGGGGAGATATCATCGAGGTGTACAAGTGGATGATGGGCATAAACAAAGGAGATATTAATAAAATACTGAGGATATCGAACCAAGTAAGAACCAGAAATAACGGATTTAAATTGGATAAATTTAGATTTAGAAAGGACATAGGCAAGTACTGGTTTTCGAACAGAGTTGTAGATGCGTGGAACAATCTTCCGAGTAGGGTGATAGAGGCTAGGACCTTGGGTGGCTTTAAAAAGAGATTGGACAAATATATGAGTGGGAGGGGCTGGGTTTGATTGTGTCGAGTACGGGAATAAATTCTTAGGTAGTGGTGGTTTTGATAAGGACCTGCCTTGTATGGGCCAGTAGGCCTTCTGCAGTGTTCCTCCATTCTTATGTTCTTATGTTCTTTAAATCCCAGAATGCATTTGCCTTATTTTAAATACGCTTAGGATTGCTGAGGTTAAGGTTGCCGTAGCCATCCCCAAGTCCTTCTCACATCTGATGCTAAGCTACGTTATTTAACTTATAAGTGCTGGTTTATGGACACTGAGTTCAGAACTTGCATTTATCTACAGAATGCTGGACCTGACTTTTGAACCAGCTGAAGACGTGTCTTGTGTGCTCTCTGTCAATCTGGGAAAATGTCCTCTCTTGAGCTACTCTACCAGCAGCTGAAGGAAGAACTGAGGGTGCTAAGCTTGAGATACAGCGACTGACTGAGGAAAACAAGAGGATTCGTAGTAATCCTCCTGTTGAGAATCCTCAAGCCAGGAAAGGAACCTGGACAGTGGCTAAAACGCATGGGACAAAGTTAAGGCTCAAGAGGACGGGTGGAGAGGTAGAAACAACGAAGACCCAGGAGAATGTTGTGGAAACATCGAACCCATTCTCCGTGCTACCCGATGAATGTGAGTCGACTTCTGGGAGCGTCACGACGAAAGACACAAAGGAAGGTAAAAACATTGTTGTTGTTGGGGACAGTCAGGTTAGGTACATGGATAGGGCTTTCTGTTTGATTGATAGGAGTAGGAGACAGAGGGTTTGCCTTCCTGGGGCTGGGATGGAGGATATTGTTAGCCGTCTGGACGACATCATGAGAGGTAATGGGAGCAATCCTATTATCTGTCTCAGTGCTGGAGGCAACGATGTTGGCAGACGTAGGAGTGAGGACCTGACTAGCAGGTTTAGGTCAGCAATAGACATAATTAGGAAGAAGGGTGGGAACCCTGTCATATGTGGTATTTTGCCAAGGAGAGGAGTTGGAAATGAATGGCTGTCCAGGGCAATTGGTGTCAATTGCTGGCTGGACAAATACTGTAAGGAAAATTCAGTAACATTCATTGACAACTGGGACCTCTTCTATGGCAGAAATGACATGTATGCCAGGGATGGGGTTCACTTATCCAGGTCTGGGGTGGGGGCACTGGCAACTGCAGTGGAGGGAGCTGTTAGGGCTTTAAACTAGAAATAGTTAGTGGTATGGGTTTTGGGGGGAAAACAGAGAAGTCCCAGTGTAGTAATATTATAAGTTGTAGGAGAACTAGTAATAGGCAGAATAAGGTGGATAGTGGAAAGCTAGTGACACTAGATGACAAGGACAGTAATAGGTATAGTGGAAAAACAGAGATGAGCAGGAAGAACATAATAAAGGAGGAACACTGCAGCAGGCCTGTTGGCCCATACTAGGCAGGTCCTTCACAATCCATCCCACTAACAGAATAATTGCCCAACCTAATTTTCAATTCTACCCAAGAAATAAGCTTTGAAGATTCTATTAACTCAAGTGCGAGTCCCACTCAAATCCAACCCCTCTCACTCATGAAATTATCCAACCTAAATTTGAAACTACCCAAGGTCATAGCTTCAATGACCCTACTAGGCAGACTGTTCCACTCATCAACTACCCTATTTCCAAACCAATACTTTCCTATATCCTTTCTAAATCTAAACTTATCCAATTTGAATCCATTATTGCGGGTTCTCTCTAGAAGCCATCTAGATAACCATAATTTGATTAATGATACCCAGCATGGATTCACGAGGGGCCGTTCCTGCCTATCTAATTTATTAACCTTCTTCAGTAAAGCTTTTGAGGCTGTTGATCACGATAAAGAATTCGATATTGTTTATTTAGACTTTAGTAAGGCTTTTGATAGAGTACCGCAATAGAGACTGTTAAAGAAAGTGGCAGCTCATGGCATTGGGGGAAAAGTGCTGTCATGGATCGAGTCATGGCTCACCAATAGGAAGCAGAGAGTGTGCATAAATGGGGTTAAATCCGAATGGGGACTTGTAACAAGTGGTGTTCCACAGGGATCAGTCTTAGGCCCATTGTTATTTATAATATATATCAATGACCTTGATGAGGGAATTACTAGTGATATGAGCAAATTCGCCGACGACACGAAGATAGGTAGGATAATTGATTCAAACATAGATGTCATAGAACTTCAGGAAGATTTAGACAAACTTAATTCGTGGTCAGAAAAGTGGCAGATGCAGTTCAATGTAGATAAATGCAAGGTTCTGAAGCTCGGAGTGTCCATAACCCAAGCACTTATAAGTTAAATAACGTAGAACTTAGCCATACAGATTGCGAGAAGGACTTGGGGGTGATGGTAAGCAGCAACCTTAAACCAAGACAGCAATGCCTAAGCGTACGTAATAAGGCAAATAGATTACTGGGATTTATATCAAGAAGTGTTAGCAACAGAAGTCCAGAGGTTATATTACAGCTTTATACATCATTAGTAAGGCCTCACCTAGATTACGCAGCTCAGTTCTGGTCTCCATATTACAGAATGGACATAAATTCGTTAGAAAACATTCAGCGTAGAATGACTAAATTAATACATAGCATTAGAAATCTTCCTTACGAAGAAAGATTGAAGACCCTAAAATTACATTCACTTGTAAGACGTAGAATGAGGGGAGACATGATCGAGGTATACAAGTGGAAAATGGGTATTAACAAAGGGATATAAATAAGGTCTTGAGGATATCTCTCCAAGAGAGAACCCGCAATAATGGATTCAAGTTAGATAAGTTTAGATTTAGAAAGGATATAGGAAAGTATTGGTTTGGAAATAGGGTAGTTGATGAGTGGAACAGTCTGCCTAGTAGGGTTATTGAAGCTAGGACCTTGGGTAGTTTCAAATTTAGGTTGGATAAATTCATGAGTGAGAGGGGTTGGATTTGAGTGGGACTCGGGATGAGTGGGTAGAATTGTCAAAGATTATTTCTTGGGTAGCATTGAAAATTGGGTTGAGCAAATATTCTGTTAGTGGGACGGATTGTGAAGGACCTGCCTAGTATGGGCCAACAGGCCTGCTGCAGTGTTCCTCCTTTCTTATGTTCTTATGTTCTTACAGAGTCTGTCTGGATACATACAGAGTCTGTCTGGATACATACAGAGTCTGTCTGGATACATACAGAGTCTGTCTGGATACATACAGAGTCTGTCTGGATAGAATTTTCAGAGGGGTGTGAAAAATTGATTTTAGGCGTGATTTACCGTCCTCCAAACTTAGATAGGGAACAAGGGAGACTACTTTGGGAGGAAATTGTTAAGGCCACAAGACACGATAACGTAGTAATTCTAGGGGACTTTAACTTTAGTCAGATTGATTGGAATTTCATGACAGGGAATTTAGAATCTAACGACTTTTTAGAAGTAGTTCAGGATTGCTTTTTGAAGCAGTTTGTAACAGAACCTACAAGGGGAAATAACCTACTTGACTTGGTTCTGGCAAGCAAGGAAACCCTTGTTAATTATTTAGAAATTACAGAGGAACTCGGCTCAAGCGACCACAAGTCAATTACCTTTAGCATTGAATGGATGTATGATAGTAGGGATAATTCAGTAATGGTCCCAGATTTTCGCTTAGCAGATTATAATGGACTTAGAGAACACTTATCAACTGTGGACTGGGGTGAAGAAGAGAGGTATCAATATGACAGTTTTCTTAACACTATACAGGCTGCCCAAAGAACATTTATCCCGTATAAAGAAATTAGATCAAGTAGAAATGACCCAAAATGGATGAATAATAGGCTCAAATATCTTTTAGGGCAGAAGAAAGGAATTTATAGGCGCATAAAAAGAGGTGAGGGTCATCTTATAAATCAGTATACTGACATTAAGAGGGACGTTAAAGAATGACACATATGCAACACTTGGGTATCTTTATTGAGGAAACGTTTCGCCACACAGTGGCTTCATCAGTCCATACAAAGGAGAATCGTAAAGAACAGGAGGAGTATGAGGTGGTCAGTCCCTCAATCTTGAGTCGATGTTGTCAGTCCATCAATCTTGAATAGAATACAACATATGAGCGTAGAGGAAGCTTATATACTGTAGACAGGAGAGGTGCAGCAGTTGTAGAAGGTGTCACATTTGTCCAATGTGGAAGTAGGTCGTGCCCAAGGAATAGGCAAGCGAAGAAATCCCTGTATTAGGATACCAAGATGTTGCAGTGTCAGACAGGATGTAAATGAATGGTTCAGAGAACCGACGAGTTGGTAAATTAGACACATATGCAACACTTGGGTATCTTTATTGAGGAAACGTTTCGCCACACAGTGGCTTCATCAGTCCATACAAAGGAGAATCGTAAAGAACAGGAGGAGTATGAGGTGGTCAGTCCCTCAATCTTGAGTCGATGTTGTCAGTCCATCAATCTTGAATAGAATACAACATATGAGCGTAGAGGAAGCTTATATACTGTAGACAGGAGAGGTGCAGCAGTTGTAGAAGGTGTCACATTTGTCCAATGTGGAAGTAGGTCGTGCCCAAGGAATAGGCAAGCGAAGAAATCCCTGTATTAGGATATCAAGATGTTGCAGTGTCAGACAGGATGTAAATGAATGGTTCAGAGAACCGACGAGTTGGTAAATTAGACACATATGCAACACTTGGGTATCTTTATTGAGGAAACGTTTCGCCTGTGTTCAACACCGAAATTTACACAACCATTTAATCAACTACAGAAACGCAAGACTCATCGCCAGAGAAGACAACACGCAATACCGAAGAATCCTAGAATCATCACTCATCTGTATATCCAACAACTTCAACCAGAACAACGGCTTCTACAACATAGCTGAACCTATTGCCAAGAAACTTCTTCAACGCTATCCCACCTAGAACTCAAGAATGGTACACTGCAGGTCCTTTAAGTCACTTTTTAAGACTCACATGCAGCTTTCTCCACCTGACCCAGCATTCTCCACCTGACTGTACCCTATATATATCTCCATGTTGCTCAATATCCAGGTAGATCTGTCTGTGACTCGATAAAGCCCACTGCGTGGGCGAAACGTTGTCAATAAAGGATCACATTATACTGCTTATGTGTTTATTTTTCCATTGTGTCGGTATTTTATACCATTTATTGACACGAAGATAGGTAGGATAATTGATTCAAACATAGATGTCATAGAACTTCAGGAAGATTTAGACAAACTTAATTCGTGGTCAGAAAAGTGGCAGATGCAGTTCAATGTAGATAAATGCAAGGTTCTGAAGCTCGGGAGTGTCCATAACCCAAGCACTTATAAGTTAAATAACGTAGAACTTAGCCATACAGATTGCGAGAAGGACTTGGGGGTGATGGTAAGCAGCAACCTTAAACCAAGACAGCAATGCCTAAGCGTACGTAATAAGGCAAATAGATTACTGGGATTTATATCAAGAAGTGTTAGCAACAGAAGTCCAGAGGTTATATTACAGCTTTATACATCATTAGTAAGGCCTCACCTAGATTACGCAGCTCAGTTCTGGTCTCCATATTACAGAATGGACATAAATTCGTTAGAAAACATTCAGCGTAGAATGACTAAATTAATACATAGCATTAGAAATCTTCCTTACGAAGAAAGATTGAAGACCCTAAAATTACATTCACTTGTAAGACGTAGAATGAGGGGAGACATGATCGAGGTATACAAGTGGAAAATGGGTATTAACAAAGGGGATATAAATAAGGTCTTGAGGATATCTCTCCAAGAGAGAACCCGCAATAATGGATTCAAGTTAGATAAGATTAGATTTAGAAAGGATATAGGAAAGTATTGGTTTGGAAATAGGGTAGTTGATGAGTGGAACAGTCTGCCTAGTAGGGTTATTGAAGCTAGGACCTTGGGTAGTTTCAAATTTAGGTTGGATAAATTCATGAGTGAGAGGGGTTGGATTTGAGTGGGACTCGCGCATGAGTGGGTAGAATTGTCAAAGCTTATTTCTTGGGTAGCATTGAAAATTGGGTTGAGCAAATATTCTGTTAGTGGGACGGATTGTGAAGGACCTGCCTAGTATGGGCCAACAGGCCTGCTGCAGTGTTCCTCCTTTCTTATGTTCTTATGTTCTTAAGACCTTATTTATATCCCCCTTATTAATACCCATCTTCCACTTATATACCTCGATCATGTCTCCCCTCATTCTTCGTCTTACAAGTGAATGTAATTTAAGAATTACATTCACTTGAAAGGAGGGTCTCTAAATATATATTACACCAATAGTCGTAGTGCTAGGAATAAGATGGACGAGTTGAGATTAGTTGCAAGTACGGGTAATATTGATGTTTTTGCAATAACTGAGACATGGTTTAATATGAAAAATCGGGACTTGCCTGCCGAATGTCACATTCAGGGTTTTAAATTGTTCCAAGTAGACAGAAGTATCGGGAAAGGGGGTGGGGTGGCACTCTATGTCCGTGATCATTTAAATTGTTGCATAAAAACGGGTATAAAGTCTGAATTAACACATACAGAGTCTGTCTGGATAGAATTTTCAGAGGGGTGTGAAAAATTGATTTTTAGAACATAAGAACATAAGAAAGGAGGAACACTGCAGCAGGCCTGTTGGCCTATACTAGGCAGGTCCTTCACAATCCGTCCCACTAACAGAATATTTGCTCAACCCAATTTTCAATGCTACCCAAGAAATAAGCTTTGACAATTCTACCCACTCATGTGCGAGTCCCACTCAAATCCAACCCCTCTCACTCATGAATTTATCCAACCTAAATTTGAAACTACCCAAGGTCCTAGCTTCAATAACCCTACTAGGCAGACTGTTCCACTCATCAACTACCCTATTTCCAAACCAATAAGAACATAAGAACATAAGAAAGGAGGAACACTGCAGCAGGCCTGTTGGCGCATACTAGGCAGGTCCTTCACAATCCGTCCCACTAACAGAATATTTGCTCAACCCAATTTTCAATGCTACCCAAGAAATAAGCTTTGACAATTCTACCCACTCATGCGCGAGTCCCACTCAAATCCAACCCCTCTCACTCATGAATTTATCCAACCTAAATTTGAAACTACCCAAGGTCCTAGCTTCAATAACCCTACTAGGCAGACTGTTCCACTCATCAACTACCCTATTTCCAAACCAATACTTTCCTATATCCTTTCTAAATCTAAACTTATCTAACTTGAATCCATTATTGCGGGTTCTCTCTGGAGAGATATCCTCAAGACCTTATTTATATCCCCTTTGTTAATACTCCATTTTCCACTTGTATACCTCGATCATGTCTCCCTCATTCTACGTCTTACAAGTGAATGTAATTTTAGGGTCTTCAATCTTTCTTCGTAAGGAAGATTTCTAATGCTATGTATTAATTTAGTCATTCTACGCTGAATGTTTTCTAACGAATTTATGTCCATTCTGTAATATGGAGACCAGAACTGAGCTGCGTAATCTAGGTGAGGCCTTACTAATGATGTATAAAGCTGTAATATAACCTCTGGACTTCTGTTGCTAACACTTCTTGATATAAATCCCAGTAATCTATTTGCCTTATTACGTACGCTTAGGCATTGCTGTCTTGGTTTAAGGTTGCTGCTTACCATCACCCCCAAGTCCTTCTCGCAATCTGTATGGCTAAGTTCTACGTTATTTAACTTATAAGTGCTTGGGTTATGGACACTCCCGAGCTTCAGAACCTTGCATTTATCTACATTGAACTGCATCTGCCACTTTTCTGACCACGAATTAAGTTTGTCTAAATCTTCCTGAAGTTCTATGACATCTATGTTTGAATCAATTATCCTACCTATCTTCGTGTCGTCGGCGAATTTGCTCATATCACTAGTAATTCCCTCATCAAGGTCATTGATATATATTATAAATAACAATGGGCCTAAGACTGATCCCTGTGGAACACCACTTGTTACAAGTCCCCATTCGGATTTAACCCCATTTATGCACACTCTCTGCTTCCTATTGGTGAGCCATGACTCGATCCATGACAGCACTTTTCCCCCAATGCCATGAGCTGCCACTTTCTTTAACAGTCTCTGGTGCGGTACTCTATCAAAAGCCTTACTAAAGTCTAAATAAACAATATCGAATTCTTTATCGTGATCAACAGCCTCAAAAGCTTTACTGAAGAAGGTTAATAAATTAGATAGGCTTCTAATAATATCAGCTATAATTGACTCTAGTAATTTGCCTACAATTGAGGTCAGGCTTATTGGGCGGTAGTTTGACGGTAGTGACTTGTCCCCTGCTTTAAAAATAGGAATTACATTAGCCATCTTCCACATATCAGACACTACACCTGTTTGAAGAGATAAATTAAAAATGTTAGATATTGGTTCACAGAGTTCCATTTTGCATTCCTTAAGAACCCTTGCAAAAAGCTCATCAGGACCCGGCGATTTATTTTGTTTCAGTCGGTCCAGCTGTTTCATAATCATTTCGCTAGTGACTGTGATATTACATAATTTATCTTCTTCTGGGCCTCTGTAAAAATTAATTACTGGGATATTATTAATGTCTTCCTGTGTGAAAACCGAGAGAAAATAATTATTAAAAATAGAGCACATATCATTCTCCTTGTCAGTAAGATGCCCAAAGTTATTTTTAAGGGACCTATCTTATCCCTAACTTTTGTTCTATAAACCTGGAAAAACTTTTGGGTTAGTTTTTGAATCCCTAGCAACTTTAATTTCATAGTCCCGTTTAGCTTTTCTTATTCCCTTTTAACGTCCCTCTTAATGTCAGTATACTGATTTATAAGATGACCCTCACCTCTTTTTATGCGCCTATAAATTCCTTTCTTCTGCCCTAAAAGATATTTGAGCCTATTATTCATCCATTTTGGGTCATTTCTACTTGATCTAATTTCTTTATACGGGATAAATGTTCTTTGGGCAGCCTGTATAGTGTTAAGAAAACTGTCATATTGATACCTCTCTTCTTCACCCCAGTCCACAGTTGATAAGTGTTCTCTAAGTCCATTATAATCTGCTAAGCGAAAATCTGGGACCATTACTGAATTATCCCTACTATCATACATCCATTCAATGCTAAAGGTAATTGACTTGTGGTCGCTTGAGCCGAGTTCCTCTGTAATTTCTAAATTATTAACAAGGGTTTCCTTGCTTGCCAGAACCAAGTGTTGCATATGTGTCTAATTTATAACTTGTCGGTTCTCTGAACCATTCATCTACATCTTGGGATATTATTAGTGTCTTCCTGAGTGAAAACCGAGAGAAAATAATTATTAAAAATAGAGCACATTTCATTCTCTTTGTCAGTAAGATACCCATAATTATTTTTAAGGGGACCTATCTTATCTCTAACTTTTGTTCTATACACCTGGAAAAAACTTATTTTTAGGGTTAGTTTTTTTCCAGTTTTTTCCAGGTGTAGTGCCGGATACGTGGAAGTTGGCTAATGTAATTCCTATTTTTAAAGCAGGGGACAAGTCGTTACCATCAAATTACCGCCCAATAAGTCTAACATCAATTGTAGGCAAATTACTAGAGTCGATTATAGCTGATAACATAAGAAGCCATCTCGATAGGCATAATTTGATTAATGATACTCAGCATGGATTCACCAGGGGCCGTTCCTGCCTAACTAATTTATTAACTTTTTCAGTAAGGCTTTTGAGGCAGTTGATAATGATAAAGAATTCGATATTGTTTATTTGGATTTTAGTAAGGCTTTTGATAGAGTACCACATCAGAGACTGTTAAAGAAAGTGGCTGCTCATGGCATTGGGGAAAAGTGTTGTCATGGATCGAGTCATGGCTCACCAATAGGAAGCAGAGGGTGTGCATAAATGGGGTTAAATCGGAGTGGGGATCTGTAACAAGTGGCGTTCCTCAGGGATCGGTTTTGGGCCGTTGTTGTTTATAATATATATAAATGACCTTGACGGGGGAATTTCTAGTGATATGAGCAAATTCGCTGATGACACGAAGATAGGTAGAATAATCGATTCAGACGTAGATGTCAGTGAACTACAGGAGGATTTAGACAAACTCAATTCCTGGTCAGAAAAATGGCAGATGCAGTTCAATGTAGATAAATGCAAAGTTCTAAAGCTCGGGAGTGTCCATAACCCAAGCACTTATAAGTTAAATAACGTAGAACTTAGCCATACAGATTGCGAGAAAGACTTGGGGTGATGGTAAGCAGCAACCTTAAACCAAGACAACAATGCCTAAGCGTACGTAATAAGGCAAATAGATTACTGGGATTTATATCAAGAAGTGTTAGCAACAGAAGTCCAGAGGTTATATTACAGCTTTATACATCATTAGTAAGACCTCACCTAGATTACGCAGCTCAGTTCTGGTCTCCATATTACAGAATGGACATAAATTCGTTAGAAAACATTCAGCGTAGAATGACTAAATTAATACATAGCATTAGAAATCTTCCTTACGAAGAAAGATTGAAGACCCTTAAATTACATTCACTTGTAAGACGTAGAATGAGGGAGACATGATCGAGGTATACAAGTGGAAAATGGGTATTAACAAAGGGATATAAATAAGGTCTTGAGGGTATCTCTCCAAGAGAGAACCCGCAATAATGGATTCAAGTTAGATAAGTTTAGATTTAGAAAGGATATAGGAAAGTATTGGTTTGGAAATAGGGTAGTTGATGAGTGGAACAGTCTGCCTAGTAGGGTTATTGAAGCAAGGACCTTGGGTAGTTTTAAATTTAGGTTGGATAAATTCATGAGTGAAAGGGGTTGGATTTGAGTGGGAATTGCACATGAGTAAATAAAATTATCAAAGCTTATTTCTTGGGTAGCATTGAAAATTAGGTTGAACGAATCCCTAGCAACTTTAATTTCGTAGTCCCGCTTAGCTTTTCTTATCCCCTTTTTAACGTCCCTCTTAATGTCAATATACTGATTCGTAAGATGACCCTCACCTCTTTTGATACGCCTATAAATTCTTTTCTTCTGCCCTAAAAGATATTTGAGCCTATTATTCATCCATTTTGGGTCATTTCTATTCGATCTAATTTCTTTATATGGGATAAATGTTCTTTGGGCAGCATGTATAGTGTTCAGAAAACTGTCATATTGATAGCTCTCTTCATTACCCCAGTCCACAGATGATAAGTGTTCTCTAAGTCCATTGTAATCTGCTAAGCGAAAATCTGGGACCGTTACTGAGTTATTCCTACTATGAAACTTCCATTCAATGCCAAAGGTAATTGATTTGTGGTCGCTTGCGCCGAGTTCCTCTGTAATTTCTAAATTATTAACAAGGGTTTCCTTGTTTCCAGAACTAAGTCAAGCAGATTATTTCCCTTGTAGGTTCTGTCACAAACTGCTTCAAAAACAATCTTGAACTACTTCTAAGAAATCGTTAGATTCTAAATTCCCAGTCAAAAATTCCAATCAATTTGACTAAAGTTGAAGTCACCCAGAATAACTACGTTATCGTGCATTGTGGCCTTAACAATTTCCTCCCATAGTAGTCTCCCTTGGTCCCTATCTAAGTTTGGGGGACGGTATATCACACCTAAAATCAATTTTCCATGCCCCTCTGAAAATTCTATCCAGACAGACTCTGTATGTGTTAATTCAGACTTTATACCCATTTTTATACAACAATTTAAATGATCACGGACATAGAGTGCCACCCCACCCCCCTTCCCGATACTTCTGTCTACTTGGAACAATTTAAAACCCTGAATGTGACATTCGGCAGGCAAGTCCCGATTTTTCATATTAAACCATGTTTCAGTTATTGCAAAAACATCAATATTACCTGTACTTGCAACTACTCTCAACTCGTCCATCTTATTCCTAGCACTACGACTATTGGTGTAATATACACTTAAAGACCCTCCTTTCTCTTTACCCTTCCTGCTCATTTCTGTTTTTCCCTTATACCTATTACTGTCCTTGTCACCTAGTGCCACTGGCTTTCCAATATCCACCATATTCTGCCTATTACTAGTTCCCCTAGAATTTATAACATTACTACACTGGGACTTCACTGTTTTCCCCCCATAACCCATACCACTAACTTTTTCTAGTTTAAAGCCCTAACAGCTCCCTCCACTGCAGTTGCCAGTGCCCCCACCCCAGACCTAGATAAGTGAACCCCATCCCTGGCATACATGTCATTTCTGCCATATAAGAGGTCCCAGTTGTCAAGGAATGTTACTGTTCATAGTCGCCGCCTGGTTGAATCCTCCCTTATACACAACTTTCCCTGTATGAATCTTAGCCCTGGCTTTGTCTCTGTTGATGCTTTCCTCTCTCATTACATTGTTAAATGCTCTAAACTTCAGAACACCCGTGACTTAACCTGATTCCTTCCCCTTTCTTTTCTTCCCCCTTCTCCTTTTTTCTCCTATGGGTTTTCCTTTCTTTCTTTTCTTTTGCCTTGTATTTGTCCTTCATTTTATTCGCCTTTCTTCCCTCTCGTCCCACCCTTGCGGGCCGCTAGCCTCATTGCAGTGCTCCTTCCAAAATGACTGTCTCCTCTACTACTATTACTACTACTACTACTTCCACTACTTACTCCATCATTACCCCACTCTCTTGTACCCTCCCCTGTCTGCCTGCCTATAAATACCCTTCCACTGTCTCTGTGTGTTAGTGTGACTTTGTAAATGGTCCAAGTCGGGCCGAAACGTCGTCGTAAGCTCCTCTCTTTTATATGTGCGGGTTGTGTGTGTATTGTGTATCCTACCTATCTTCGTGTCGTCGGCGAATTTGCTCATATCACTAGTAATTCCCTCGTCAAGGTCATTGATATATAATATAAATAACAATGGGCCTAAGAGTGATCCCTGTGGAACACCACTTGTTACAAGTCCCCATTCGGATTTAACCCCATTTATGCACACTCTCTGCTTCCTATTGGTGAGCCATGACTCGATCCATGACAGCACTTTTCCCCCAATGCCATGAGCTGCCACTTTCTTTAACAGTTTCTGGTGCGGTACTCTATCAAAAGCCTTACTAAAGTCTAAATAAACAATATCGAATTCTTTATCGTGATCAACAGCCTCAAAAGCTTTACTGAAGAAGGTTAATAAATTAGATAGGCAGGAACGGCCCCTCGTGAATCCATGCTGAGTATCATTAATCAAATTATGGTTATCTAGATAACTTCTAATAATATCAGCTATAATTGACTCTAGTAATTTGCCTACAATTGAGGTCAGGCTTATTGGGCGGTAATTTGACGGTAGTGACTTGTCCCCTGCTTTAAAAATAGGAATTACATTAGCCATCTTCCACATATCAGACACTACACCTGTTTGAAGAGATAAATTAAAAATGTTACTTAATGGTTCACAGAGTTCCATTTTGCATTCCTTTAATCACTAGCGGTTTTCCACAGGGGTCAGTGTTGTTCACAATCTACATAAACGACATAGATGAGGGAATAAATAACGACATAAGCAAATTTGCTGATGACACCAAAATAGGCCGTGCAATTCATTCTAATGAGGACATTACAACACTCCAGGATGATTTGAATAGATTGATACAGTGGTCGGAGAAGTGGCAGATGCAGTTTAATATAGACAAGTTCTAAATGTTGGACAGGAAAATAACCATGCCACATATAAACTAAATAATGTAGATCTTAATTTAGTGATTGTGAAAAGGATTTAGGAGTTCTGGTTACCAGTAATCTGAAACCAAGACAACAGTGCAATAAAGCGAACAGAATCCTTGGCTTCATATCAAGACGTATAAATAATAGAAGTCCTCAGGTTGTTCTTCAACTCTATATATCCTTGGTTAGGCCTCATTTAGATTATGCTGCACAGTTCTGGTCACCGTATTACAGAATGGATATAAATGCCTGGAAAACGTACAAAGGAGGATGACAAAGTTGATCCCATGTATCAGAAATCTTCCCTATGAGGATAGACTGAGGGCCCTGAATCTGCACTCCCTAGAAAGGAGTAGAATTAGGGAGGATATGATTGAGGTGTATAAATGGAAAACATGAATGAATAAAGGGGATGTAAATAGCGTGCTAAAATTATCTAGCATAGACAGGACTCGCAGCAATGGTTTTAAGTTGGAAAAGTTCAGATTCAGGAAGGATATAGGAAAGCACTGGTTTGGTAATAGAGTTGTCGATGAGTGGAACAAACTCCCGAGTACCGTCATAGAAGCTAAGACGTTGTGCAGTTTTAAAAATAGGTTAGATAAATACATAAGTGGGTGTGAGTTTGACCTGACTAGCTTGTGCTACTAGGTCAGATGACGTGCTCCTTACTTAAGTGAACGTGTCCGATAGGAGAATTGGACCTGCCTCGCTTGGGTCAGCAGGCCTGCCGCAGTGTTCCTTCTTTCTTATGTTCTTATATGCGGGTTATGTAATAATAATAATAATAATAATAATAATAATAACGTAAGAGGATTCCCAGGGTTATCTTACATGAGACGCTGAACAACGACAACAGTAGTATTAACTCTATGATTATTTATTCCTTAAATAATTCCTCACCTTTAACTTACCTTTACATTATTTATTGCAAGAGAAATACTAAACAAATAAAGAAACTCATGATCAATGCAGGCATCTGCAGTTTCTTGCAAAAGGAGAGAAAATGGATATCAGTACTAACAATGAGGTCAACCTGATAATTAAGACAAAACCAGTGGATGGTACTACTATGACCCCGCCTGCTTCATCTCACCTGATTACAGCATATAAGTCACCTCTACGGCCTTGTGCTACACTTCTTACAAGATTGATGGACTGAACACATCGACTCCAGGCCGAGGGACTGATAACCTCAAACTCCTCCTCTCCTTACACCTTTCTACTTTGTATTGGACTGATGAAGCCACTGTGTGGCGAAACGTTTCCTCAATAAAGATACCCAAGTGTTGCATATATGTCTAATTTATAGAAGGTAGGTGACCCACAGAAGGTAGGTGACCCACAGAAGGTAGGTGACATTCACCATCACAATCTTAAACCTAATTGTTAATGTCAAAGATTGCAAACTTTAGCATTCTTATCAACCAACTTAAGAGGCACGTAAGTTCCCTTGTCTTCTAATATCATGTTTATTTTTCCACTATAATCTACCTTGTCCATAATTACTATCGCATTTGCTTTGTCTGTTTCGTAGGGTGCAGTCCAGGATCTTTCCTTAATTCATGGTATAACTTAAACACCTCTACAACAACAATTGTCCTCAAAGATTTAAGTTATACCATGAATTAAGGAAAGATCCTGGACTTGTTATTAGAAGACGGAGGAACTTAGGTGCCTCTTAAATAATCATCCAGTAGTTACAAGCTGATTTGAAAGCTGCCCAAAATACTCTACATAACCACGAGCTTTCTATAAAATATGCCAATAATGATAACTGATCCTATATTAATTATATAACATACTTTTAAGAAATTATTTTCATTCATGACATCTCTTGCTAGAAGTTGGCAGACATAATACAGTTGATGTTTCGAACCACAAAAGTGAACAACAGGTAAAGAAGGTGAGTAACAGATAGGGGAGCTAGGTGACCAACAGATACAGGAGTAAGGCGACCAACAGATGTAGGTGAAAGCTGAAAAAAACCCAGGTGTAAAGTGAACACAAGGTATAAATTGTAGGTGAACAACAAGTGAAGAAGTTAACAGGTGAAAATTCGAAGTTTAAATAAGGTGTAAGGTGAACACGAAAGGGAAGATGTAAAGTGAATAACAGGTGAAGATGTAAGATAAACAACAGATAAAAGTGTTCAACAGGTGCAGCCTTAAAATCAACGGGTAAATGTGTAGACCAGCAGATGGAGATGCAAGATGAACAATAGGTGATAATGGTAGGTGAAGTGCAGGTGAAGGAATGAAGTACCAAGAATGATGGAAGAGCAAAGAGCTACTTAAAATTAGATACAAAATGCAATAATAATACAATACAATAATACTATAAATGCAATAAATAGGGAAACAATAATACTAAGGATCGGTGAAAGCATATGCCATTTATGACCAGAAAAAAATAGAAAGGTAAGAGCTACCATGAGATCCTGATGAACCTGATGGCACCAGTGGTCAACCTCACAATCTGGCTACAAATCCTCCTGGTTGATGAAAGTTTTAAAACCCATATATCTCTCCATGCCAGGTGGTGGCCAGCTGGTTGATCCATGACACCAGTAAACATCTTACCTCGCTGTATCTGCTATCTAGTACATACTTTACTTCTGGTTACCTATTTACTTCAGTTGTTTTCTACGTTATCCACATACTGCTTCCTCACATATAACATTAATATCTATGTTCCTAAACCGTCTCACCTTCTCCATATAAATGTATGTCCCCGACATACATTGTGGCTGAAAGTCTGACTAGAGTGCCTCTGGTGTCACTACCAGGTTCAGTAAAGGCACTAAAATTAGCTCCACTCCATTTCTTCTTTTTATCTAACTTATGAAATATTTTTCGCAGAAATCAATGAAAAATATTGGGGAAAGGTTATTCGTTAATAATGTAAAAATATGCAATATTTCAATAAAAAATAGCTTGTATGTTTTTAAGCAGATGATCTAGTTCGTTATTACTCTCATTTCGTCTATGCCAGAATATATTATTGTCACATCAATCATTTCCCAGTAAGGTGAGTCAGAGAAGTGACATTCACCATGACTGAGAGGTGAACTAAAGATGACTGAGAGGTGAACTAAAGATGACTGAGAGGTGAACTAAAGATGACTGAGAGGTGAACTAAAGATGACTGAGAGGTGAACTAAAGATGACTGAGAGGTGAACTAAAGATGACTGAGAGGTGAACTAAAGATGACTGAGAGGTGAACTAAAGATGACTGAGAGGTGAACTAAAGATGACTGAGAGGTGAACTAAAGATGACTGAGAGGTGAACTAAAGATGACTGAGAGGTGAACTAAAGATGACAGAGGTGAACTAAAGATGACAGAGGTGAACTAAAGATGACAGAGGTGAACTAAAGATGACTGAGAGGTGAACTAAAGATGACTGAGAGGTGAACTAAAGATGACTGTGAGGTGAACTAAAGATGACTGAGAGGTGAACTAAAGATGACTGAGAGGTGAACTAAAGATGATTGAGAGGTGAACAACAAGCTAAAGTGTCGGATGAACAGATGAAGATATAAAATGAGAAACAGATAAGTGTGCAAGGTGAACAACCACTGTAGATGTTAAACAAACTATGTTCGGTGAACAGGTGAAGATTTAAAGTGAACAACGGGTGAAGGAGTCAAGTGAACAACGGGTGAAGGAGTCAAGTGAACAACGGGTGAAGGAGTCAAGTGAACAACGGGTGAAGGAGTCAAGTGAACAACGGGTGAAGGAGTCAAGTGAACAACGGGTGAAGGAGTCAAGTGAACAACGGGTGAAGGAGTCAAGTGAACAACGGGTGAAGGAGTCAAGTGAACAACGGGTGAAGGAATCAAGTGAACAACGGGTGAAGGAGTCAAGCGAACAACGGGTGAAGGAGTCAAGTGAACAACGGGTGAAGGAGTCAAGTGAGCAACAGATAAATTTATAAGGACAAAAACAGATGAATGCTTAAGATGGAAAATATGTGATGATGGAAGGAGAAGTACAAGTGAAACTGTGTAATGAACTTCAGGTAATGTGAAGTTGTAATGTGCAAAGACTGTTAAGAATAAACAAGAAGCGGCATGAAACTAAATAAAAAGAATTCAGTATTACTAAATAATAATAATAATAATAATAATAATAATAATAACGTAAGAGGATTCCCAGGGTTATCTTACATGAGACGCTGAACAACGACAACAGTAGTATTAACTCCATGATTATTTATTCCTTAAATAATTCCTCACCTTTAACTTACCTCTACATTATTTATTGCAAGAGAAATACTAAACAAATAAAGAATGATACTCATGATCAATGCAGGCATCTGCAGTTTCTTGCAAAAGGAAAAAAAATGGGTATCAGTAATAACAATGAGGTCAAGCTGATTATTCCGACAACACCAGAGGTCAAGCTCAGTGTCAGACTATGAATCTTCCTACTTAATGAAGGGTTTAAAACCCATATATCCCTCCAGGTCGATTGGGAAACAATAATACTCGGGATCAGTGCAAGAATTTGTCACTTCTGACAAGAAAAAAGGAAGATGTTCCAGACGTGATATGAGTTTGATCTGATGATCTTGACGACACCAGTAGTCAACCTCACTATCAGGCTACAAATCCTCCTGGTTAATAAAAGTTTTAACACCAATATATCTCTACACGTCTGGTGGTGGCCAGCAGGTTCATCCATGACACATATAAGATACTACACATACATCACTGTGACCCAACTTCACAGTGGAAGTTACAGTGTTGTCTCAGCTCTCTGGTACACATTTTACTGTTCGCTACATATTTACTTCAGTTGTTTACCACAAGTGAAGCAAGTTACTTAACTATGTCCTTAACCTGTTGTTTTAGTTCTTTATTATTACCCTCACTTCTACATTAAAATATATTTTTAAACATGGGTCGCTTCCTCTCATGGAAAGGTGACCCATAGAAGAAAGGTGACCCATGTAAATGAATGGTTCAGAGAACCGACGAGTTGGTAAATTAGACACATATGTAACACTTGGGTATCTATATTGAGGAAACGTTTCGCCACACAGTGGCTTCATACTGATGAAGCCACTGTGTGGCGAAACGTTCTCATAAAGATACCCAAGTGTTGCATATGTGTAATTTACCAAAGGTGACCCATAGAAGAAAGGTGACCCATAGACGAAAGGTGACCCACAGAAGGTAGGTGACCCACAGAAGGTAGGTGACCCATAGAAGGTAGGTGACGCATAGAAGGTAGGTGACCCATAGAAGGTAGGTGACCCATAGAAGGTAGGTGACCCATAGAAGGTAGGTGACCCATAGAAGGTAGGTGACCCATAGAAGGTAGGTGACCCACAGAAGGTAGGTGACCCATAGAAGGTAGGTGACCCATAGAAGGTAGGTGACGCATAGAAGGTAGGTGACATTCACCATCACAATCTTAAACCTAATTGTTAATGTCAAAGATTGCAAACTTTAGCATTCTTATAAACCAACTTAAGAGTCACGTAAGTTCCCTTGTCTTCTAATATCATGTTTATTTTTCCACTATAATCCACCTTGTACATAATTACTATCGCATTTGCTTTGTCTGTTTCGTAGGGTGCAGTCCAGGATCTTTCCTTAATTCATGGTATAACTTAAACACCTCTACAACAACAATTGTCCTCAAAGATTTAAGTTATACCATGAATTAAGGAACGATCCTGGACTTGTTATTACAAGACGGAGGAACTTAGGTGCCTCTTAAATAATCATCCAGTAGTTACAAGCTGATTTGAAAGCTGCCCAAAATACTCTACATAACCACGAGCTTTCTATAAAATATGCCAATAATGATAACTGATCCTATATTAATTATATAACATACTTTTAAGAAATTATTTTCATTCATGACATCTCTTGCTAGAAGTTGGCAGACATAATACAGTTGATGTTTCGAACCACAAAAGTGAACAACAGGTAAAGAAGGTGAGTAACAGATAGGGGAGCTAGGTGACCAACAGATACGGGAGTAAGGCGACCAACAGATGTAGGTGAAAGCTGAGAAAAACAGGTGTAAAGTGAACACAAGGTATAAATTGTAGGTGAACAACAAGTGAAGGTTTTAAGTTAACAGGTGAAAATTCGAAGTTTAAATAAGGTGTAAGGTGAACAAGAAAGGGAAGATGTAAAGTGAATAACAGGTGAAGATGTAAGATAAGCAACAGATAAAAGTGTTCAACAGATGCAGCATTAAAATCAACGGGTAAATGTGTAGACCAGCAGATGGAGATGCAAGATGAACAATAGGTGATAATGGTAGGTGAAGTGCAGGTGAAGGAATGAAGTACCAAGAATGATGGAAGAGCAAAGAGCTACTTAAAATTAGATACAAAATGCAATAATAATAACAACGTAAAAAACAATTATGACTGATGGGAAGCTGGACCCAGACACAAGTTACTTTATTTCTTCCTAGAATAATTCCACACTTTTAATTTCTGAGTTATTTCTTGTAAAAACATAACTTTTAAATACAGAAACAATAATACTCGGGATCAGTGAAAGCTTGTGCCATTTCTGAACAAAAAAAAAAAAAAAATAGGAAGATAACTGGTCATATTCATGAGTTCGACCTGATGATCTTGATGGCACCAGTGGTCAACCTCACAATCTGGCTACAAATCCTCCTGGTTAGTGAAAGGTTTAAAACCCATATATCTCTCCATGCCAGGTGGTGGCCAGCTGGTTGATCCATAACACCAGTAAACATCTGAGATACTACTCAGGTTTTTTTCATTATTTTTTTATTAACACATCGGCCGTGTCCCACCAAGGCAGGGTGACCCGAAAAAATAAACTTTCATGACGATGAATGACTACACAGGTATCATTGTGATTTACCTCTCTGTTTCAGCTATCTAGTACACACTTTACTTCAGGTTACCTATTTACTTCAATTGTTTTCTACGTTCTTCACACACTACTTCCTCACATATCATAACATTAATATTTATGTTCCTAACCCGTCTCACCTTCTCCATATAAATGTATGTCCCCGACATACATTGTGACTCTGGTGTCACAACTAGATTCATTAAAGGCACTAAAATTAGCTCCACTTACGACACTAAATTATTTTTCGCAGAAATCAATGAAAAATATTTGGGAAAGGTTATTCGTTAATAAGGTCAAAATCTGTAATATTTCACTACAAATAGTCATCAAACTTGTATGTTTTTAAGCAGATGATCTAGTTCGTAATTACTCTCATTTCGTCTATGCCAGAATATATTATTGTCACATCAGTCATTTCCCAGTAAGGTGAGTCAGAGAACTGACATTCACCATGACTCATTCAACAGATGAATAAGAACAACAGGTGAAGGTTTATGGTGAACTATAGGTGAAGGTTTATGGTGAACTATAGGTGAAGGTTTATGGTGAACTATAGGTGAAGGTTTATGGTGAACTACAGGTGAAGGTTTATGGTGAACTATAGTTGAAGGTTTATGGTGAACTATAGGTGAAGGTTTATGGTGAACTATAGGTGAAGGTTTATGGTGAACTATATATTTATGGTGAACTATAGATTTTTGGTGAACTACAGGTTTGTGGTGAGCTATAGGTTTATGGTGAACTATAGGTGAAGGTTTATGGTGAACTATAGGTGAAGGTTTATGGTGAACTAGAGGTGAAGGTTTATGGTGAACTATAGGTGAAGGTTTATGGTGAACTATAGGTGAAGGTTTATGGTGAACAAATATGATGGTTTAAGATACCAATGCTAGACAAATAAAAAGCTATGCAATAATAACGTGAGAATAAAATGATTACACTAACACAATCCTTGTTCCTGGCAAGTGGTATTTTCAAACTCCTTTTATTGCAAAACAATAGAAAATGCCCATTATTCCTTATAAACTTTGCTTTCGTGACTTACACGATGAATTTTTGACATAAATTGGCTAAATTTCAATAATTTTTACTAGTCTTGGATGTAAAACAAAAACATATATTAAAATAAATAAAATTTACGTAAATTTACACATTTTATTTTAAACTTTCTGAAACATATTTACAAAGTTAAAAGAGAGCAGTTTTTCTAGATTTGCAAGCATGCAACAAATCACTTTCCCGTTTAAGCCCACCAAATTTAGTCTCCCGTCATGTTTTCACTATAAGATCCCTGATATCTGTGTTCAAAGTCCATTATATCTTGGTGGCAGCGCTCCCCTTGCTCCTCTGAGTATGCTCCCATATTCTCCTTGAAATTGTCAAGATGAGCATCAAGGATATGGACCTTAAGGGACATTCTACAGCCCATCTGACCATAGCTGTTTACCAAGGTCTCAACAAGTTCCACATAATTGTCAGCCTTGTTGGTGCCCAGAAAGCCCTGTGCTACAGCAACAAAACTCTCCCAGGCTTCCTTTTCCTTCTCTGTGAGCTTCTTTGGAAATTCTGAGCACATCTTCACTGGACTTGTGGTCCAGTGAAGATGCCAGCCTTCACCTTTGCCTCTGATAGCTTGGGAAAGAAGTCTGTATCCCCTCAGATGAACTCCCAGGAGTGGATCATGGTGAGATGAGGTCATAGTGAGGGGGTGGTCATAGTTAGGTGAGGTCAAAGTGAACTGTGATCATAGTTAAGTGAGGTGATTTGTGGTCATAGTTACATACTTAGATGGGTCTTAGTCAGGTGAGGTCATAGTGAGGTGAGGTGTGGTCTTAGTTACAGGAAATCATAGTGAGGTGAGGTCACAGTGAGATGTGGTCATAGTCAGGTGTGTTTCCAGGTCTCCATCCGTGGGCCCCCGGATGTCAACCCTTCCATACTTCCTTCTTCCGGTTATTTTGCTTTCCCTAGTTCCATGTGTCCAGAAGTCCATCTGTTTCCCCTCAGATGAACTCCCAGGTGTGGATCATGGTGAGGTGTGGTCATAGTGAGGTGTGGTCATAGTTAGGTGAGGTCATAGTTAGATGAGGTCATAGGTAGGTGTTTTCATAGTCAAGTGAGGTCATAGTGAGGTGTGGTCATAGTTAGGTGAGGTGATAGACAGCTGTGGTCATAGTCAGTTGTGGTTTATGCTTCCAGGTCTACATCCGTGGGCCCCCGGATGTCAACCCTTCCACACTTTCCACTTCTGGTTATTTTGGTGCTTTCCAAAGTTCCATGTGTCCAGAAGTCCATCTGTGTCCCCTCAGATGAACTCCCAGGTGTGGATCATAGTGAGGTGTAGTCATAGTGAGGTGTGGTCATAGTGAGGTGAGGTCATAGTGAGATGAGTTCATTGTGAGGTGAGTTCATAGTGAGGTGAGTTCATAGTGAGGTGTGGTCATAGTGAGGTGAGTTCATAGTGAGGTGAGGTGTGGTAAACCACACCTCACCTCACCTTGTGTGTGTGTTGGCCCCTCCCCAGTGACCTTGTTGGATGGTAACTTGGTCTTGTCTAGCTGGTCTACTGCTGAGACTGTCCAGGTGGGTGGAATTACAGGAGGGGACACACAGAAAACTGCGTCCTGTAATTACACCCACCAAGACAGCCACGACCGTACACCAGCTAGACCAGACTAAGCTGCCACCCAACATGGTCACCCAACATGGCCACCAAGGTGAGGTTACTTAGTGATAATCTCGGACTTCTATTTATGTTTCATTAAGTGTTCAAGTTAATTTTTGCTTTGTTTTCACTAATGCAGCTTTAAAAGTGTATGTGTGAACGTTTTATCATGTATAGATGTGTGTTCGTGTGTAATTCTATGTCTTCTCACCAAGAAATCTGCTACAAAAAAGTTATCAGCTTTCTTTTTTGTTGAAATTCGTCATTTTCCTGTATGCAAGACACTGAAACGTCCACAGGTAAATATGAAAGTACACAAATACATTCACACACATACACGATAACCAAAACACATGTATTTCTCTCGTCCCTCTCTAACATCTAATATCTGTTGCACAGGAAATAAACCGGAAATAAACAAATTCTTCAGCGTACTTTCCTACAACATCTTCCACAACAGTGTCTCCCACAAGTACCATTGTGTGTGTACTCACCTAATTGTGGTTGCAGGGGTCGAGACTCAGCTCCTGGCCCCGCCTCTTCGCTGTCCGCTACTGGGTCTCTGCTCTCCCTGCTCCATGAGCTTTATCATACCTCGTCTTAAAACTATGTATGGTTCCTGCCTCCACTATATCTTTCTCTAGACTATTCCACTTTCTGACTACTCTGTGGCTGAAGAAATGCTTCCTAACATCCCTTTGACTCATCTGAGTCTTCAGCTTCCAGTTGTGTCCCCTTGTTTCTGTGTTCCCTCTCTGGAACATCCTGTCACTGTCTACCTTGTCGATTCCCCGCAGTATTTTGTATGTCGTTATCATGTCTCCTCTGACCCTTCTTTCCTCCAGTGTTGTTAGTCCTATTTCCTCAACCTTTCTTCATAGGACAGACCCTGAGTTGTGGAACTAACCTTGTCGCAAACCTTTGCACTTTCTCTAGTTTCTTTACGTGCTTGACCAGGTGTGGGTTCAAGACTGGTGCTGCATATTCTAGTATGGGCCTAACGTACACGGTGTACAGTGTCTTGAACGATTCCTTGTTAAGGTAACGGAACGCTAATCTTAGGTTTGCCAGTCGCCCATATGCTGCCGCAGTTATCTGGTTGATGTGTGCCTCCGGAGACGTGCTTGGCGTTATACTCACCCCAAGGTCTTTCTCCTTTGCCGAGGTTTGTAGTCTTTGTCCGCCTAGCCTGTACTCTGTCATCGGTCTTCTTTGCCCTTCTCCGATCTTCATGACTTTGCATTTGGTGGGATTGAATTCGAGAAGCCAGTTGCTAGACCAGATGTCAAGCTTGTCCAGGTCTGTTTGAAGTCCTGCTTGGTCCTCCTCCGATGTGATTCTCCTCATTAATTTCACATCATCTGCGAACAGAGACACTTCTGAGTCTATCCCATCCGTCATGTCATTTACATATACCAAGAATAACACTGGTCCTAGGACTGACCCCTGCGGTACGCCGCTCGTCACAGGCGCCCACTGTGATACCTCATCACGCACCATGACCCGTTGTTGCCTCCCTGTGAGGTGTTCCCTGATCCATTCCAGTGCCCTTCCTGTTATACATGCTTGTTCTTCCAACTTCTTTACTAATCTCATGTGAGGAACTGTGTCGAAGGCCTTCCTGCAGTCCAGGAAAATGCAATCAACCCACCCTTCTCTCTCTTGCCTTACCTCTGTTACTTTATCATAGAACTCTAGGAGGTTTGTTACACAGGATTTGCCTTCCCGGAATCCGTGCTGTCTGGTGTTTATTATCCTGTTCAGCTCGAGGTGCTCCACCATTCTTTTCCTGATGATTTTCTCCAGGACTTTGCACACTATACATGTAAGTGACACCGGTCTATAGTTTAGTGCCTTTTTTCTGTCTCCTTTTTTAAAGATGGGGACTACGTTGGCCTTCTTCCATACCTCAGGTATCTGCCCATTTTCAAGGGATGTGTTGAATATTATGGTAAGTGGCACACTCAGTACCTCAGCTCCTTCCCGAAGAACCCACGGGGAGATATTGTCCGGACCCATCGCCTTTGAGGTATCAAGGTCACTGAGTAACTGCTTCACCACCTCCTCAGTTGTGTGTATGCCCTCTAGCACTTGATACATCCCTTGTTGGTGACGCACCCCGTCCTGTCTACCCAGCTGCCTTCCTTCCTCCACTGTGAATACTTCCTTAAACCTCAAGTTGAGCTCCTAACATACCTCTTGATCGTTACTTGTGAGTTCCCCATCTTCTCTCCTCAGCCTTATCACCTGGTCTTTAACTGTTCTCTTCCTTCTGATGTGACTGTACATCAGTTTCGGGTCGGACTTAACTTTCGATGCTATGTCATTTTCGTACTGTTTCTGGGCCTCCCTCCGTACCTGTGCATACTCGTTTCTAGTGTGTGTGTGTGTGTGTGTGTGCGTGTGTGTACTTCAAGTGATGGTTTAAGGTAAACTACAAGTGTAAACTTCTGGACACATGGAACTAGGGAAAGCACCAAAATAACCGAAGTGGGAAGTGAGTTGCTGCTTCATCATGTTTCCTCTATTTTCACTATCTTCATTGTACTCCACCATCACTATCTTTCTTGATCTTCCTTTTCTTCTTCTTCTTCTTATTCTTATTAATATTATTATAATTTCTCTTTTTTTTGTGAAGAGACTGTACAGATAAATTTCACCTATCCATGACCACTCCTGATAATAATAATAAGAAGAAAAGGAAGATGAAGGAAGGTAGTGAAGGAGGAGTACAATAAAGATAGTGAAAATAGAGGAAACATGATGAAGCAGCAACTCACTGAAGGTTTGTAGCCAAGAACTGACTATGACTATGAGCACACCACTATGACCTCATCTAACTATGACCACACCTGACTATGTTAGCTTGTTTGTGCACTTCCAGTTGTTTTGGTGTTTCCCTAGTTCCATGTGTCCAGAAGTCCATCTGTGTCCCCTCAGATGAACTCCCAGGTGTGGATCATGGTGAGGTGTGGTCATGGTGAGGTGAGGTCAGAGTGAGGTGTGGTCGTAGATGTGGTCATAGGTGAGGTCATAGTTAGGTGAGGTCAGTCAGGTATGGTCATAGTCAGGTGAGATCATAGTGAGGTGTGATCATACTTAGGTTAGGTCTTAGTCAGGTGTGGTCATAGTTAGGTGAGGTTGTAGTGAGGTATGGTCATAATCAGGTATCGTCATAGTCAGGTGAGGTCATAGTGAATTGTGATCATACTTAGAGGTTTTTACAAAGTAGAAGTGATGCAAGGAGGGAAGAGTATATGGAGAGAAAAAGAGAGGTTAAAAGAGTGGTGAAGCAATGTAAAAAGAGAGCAGATGAGTGGGTGAGATGTTATCAGCAAATTTTGTTGAAAATAAGAAAAAGTTTTGGAATGAGATTAATAAGTTGAGGAAGCCTAGAGAACAAATGGATTTGACAGTTAAAAATAGGAGAGGAGAGTTATTAAATGGAGAGTTAGAGGTATCGGGAAGATGGAGAGAATATTTTGAGGAGTTGTTAAATGTTGATGAAGACAGGGAAGCTGTGATTTCGTGTGTAGGGCAAGGAGGAATAACATCTTGTAGGAGTGTGGAAGAGCCAGTTGTGGGTGTAGGGAAGTTCGTGAGGCAGTGGGTAGAATGAAAGGGGTAAGGCAGCTGGGATTGATGGGATAAAGATAGAAATGTTAAAAGCAGTTGGGGATATAGTTTTGGAGTGGTTGGTGCTATTATTTAATAAATGTATGGAAGAGGGTAAGGTACCTAGGGATTGGCAGAGAGCGTGTATTGTTCCTTTGTATAAAGGCAAAGGGGACAAAGAGAGTGCAAAAATTATAGGGGAATAAGTCTGTTGAGTGTACCTGGTAAAGTGTATGGTAGAGTTATTATTGAAAGAATTAAGAGTAAGACAGAAAGCAGGATAGCAGATGAACAAGGGGCTTTAGGAAAGGTAAGGGTGTGTAGACCAAGTGTTTACAGTGAAACATATAGGTGAACAGTATTTGGATAAGGGTAAAGATGTTTTTGTGGCATTTATGGATTTGAAAAAGGCGTATGATAGGGTAGATAGGGGGGCAATGTGGCAGATGTTGCAGGTGTATGGAATAGGAGGAAGGTTACTGAAAGCAGTGAAGAGTTTTTATGAGGATAGTGAGGCTCAGGTTAGAGTGTGTAGGAGGAAGGGGACTATTTCCCAGTAAAAGTGGGCCTTAGACAAGGATGTGTGATGTCACCGTGGTTGTTCAATATATTTATAGATGGGGTTGTAAGAGAAGTGAATGCGAGGGTCTTGGCAAGAGGTGTTGGGCTAAAAGATAAGAAGCAAATACAAAGTGGGAGTTGTCACAGTTGCTTTTTGCTGATGACACTGTGCTTTTGGGAGATTCTGAAGAGAAGTTGCAGAGGTTGGTGGATGAATTTGGTAGGGTGTGTAAAAGAAGAAAATTGAAAGTGAATATAGGAAAGAGTAAGGTGATGAGGATAACAAAAAGAATAGGTGACGAAAGATTGGATATCAGATTGGAGGGAGAGAGTATGGAGGAGGTGAATGTATTCAGATATTTGGGAGTGGACATGTCGGCGGATGGGTCTATGAAGGATGAGGTGAATCATAGAATTGATGAGGGAAAAGGGTGAGTGGAGCACTTCGGAGTCTGTGGAGACAAAGAACCTTGTCCATGGAAGTAAAGAGGGAATGTATGAGAGTATAGTTATACCAACGCTCTTATATGGGTGTGAAGCATGGGTGATGAATGTTGCAACGAGGAGAAGGCTGGAGGCAGTGGAGATGTCATGTCTGAGGTCAATGTGTGGTGTGAATATAATGCAGAGAATTCGGAGTTTGGAAATTAGGAGGAGGTGCGGGATTACCAAAACGATTGTCCAGAGAGCTGAGGAGGGTTGTTGAGGTGGTTTGGACATGTAGAGAGAATGGAACGAGACAGAGTGACTTCGAGTGTATAAATCTGTAGTGGAGGGAAGGCGGGGTAGGGGTCGGCCTAGGAAAGGTTGGAGGGAGGGGTTAAGGAAGTTTTGTGTGCGAGGGGCTTGGACTTCCAGCAAGCATGTGTGAGCGTATTTGATAGGAGTGAATGGAGGCATATGGTTTTTAATACTTGACGTGCTGTTGGAGTGTGAGCAAAGTAACATTTATGAAGGGATTCAGGGAAACCGGCAGGCCGGACTTGAGTTCTGGAGATGGGAAGTACAGTGCCGGCACTCTGAAGGAGGGGTGTTAATGTTGCAGTTTTATAACTGTAGTGTAAAGCACCCCTCTGGCAAGACAGTGATGGAGTGAATGATGAAAGTTTTTCTTTTTTGGGCCACCCTGCCTTGGTGGGAATCGGCCGATGTGTTAATAAAAAAAAATAAAAAAACTTAGGTGAGGTTTAAGTCAGGTGTGGTCATAGTTAGGTGAGGTCATAGTGAGGTGTGATTTATGTTTCCAGGACCTCACCTCACTATGACCACACCTCACCATGATCCACACCTGGAAGTTCATCTGAGGGGACACAGATGGACTTCTGGACACATGGAACTAGGGAAAGCACCAAAACAACTGGAAGTGCACAAACAAACAAACTAACATAGTCAGGTGTGGTCATAGTTAGATGAGGTCATAGTGGTGTAGTCATAGTCAGTTCTTGGCTACAAACCTTCAGTGAGTTGCTGCTTCATCATGTTTCCTCTATTTTCACTATTTTTATTGTACTCCACCATCACTACCTTCCTTCATCTTCCTTTTCTTATTATTATTATTATCAGGAGTGGTCATGGATAGGTGAAATTTATCTGTACAGTCTCTTCACAAAAAAAAGAAAAACGAGAAGAAGAAAAAGAAAAAAGAAAAAAGAAGAAAAAAAAAAAAAGAAAGAAAAAAGAAAAAAAAAGAAAAATAAAAAAGAAAAAAGAAAAAAGAAAAAAAAAGAAAAAGAAAAAGAAAAAGGAAAAAGGAAAAAGAAAAAAGGAAAAAGGAAAAAGGAAAAAGAAAAAAGAAGAAGAAGAAGAACAAGGAAGGTAGTGATGGTGGAGTACAATGAAGATAGTGAAAATAGAGGAAATATGATGAAGCAGCAACTCACTTCCCACTTCCGGTTATTTTGGTGCTTTCCCTAGTTCCATGTGTCCAGAAGTTCACACTTGTAGTTTACCATAAACCATCACTAGTACCCTCCATGTTGGTGTTAGCACTGGTCACTAGTACCCTCCATGTTGGTGTTAGCACTGGTCACTAGTACCCTCCATGTTAGTGTTAACACTGGTCACTAGTACCCTCCATGTTGGTGCTAGCACTGGTCACTAGTACCCTCAATGTTGGTGCTAGCACTGGTCACTAGTACCCTCCATGTTGGTGCTACACTGGTCACTAGTACCCTCAATGTTGGTGCTAGCACTGGTCACTAGTACCCTCAATGTTGGTGCTAGCACTGGTCACTAGTACCCTAAATGTTGGTGCTAGCACTGGTCACTAGTACCCTCCATGTTGGTGCTAGCACTGGTCACTAGTACCCTCCATGTTGGTGCTAGCACTGGTCACTAGTACCCTCCATGTTGGTGCTAGCACTGGTCACTAGTACCCACACCTCACTATGACTATGGAGCCAGCAGGAAGAGAAGCACTGCTTCAAGGTGGGTGCCAACAGAGCCAACACTGCTCTGTGGTGCAGTGGTCAGAATGGCTGCCTTAAAGCATCAGACTCGGGTTCGACTCCCGGTGGAGTCTTCGATATATTTCTTTTTTATAGTGACTAAATTTTAGTCTGAAGTGAAAATATGTCGTGTGTGAAGCTAATTTTAATGCCGCTTTATTGAGCCTAATAGTGACAACAGAGTTATTCAACACAGAGAATCTCAGCACCAACGTATGTCAGGGACTGGCGAGTCATGTCCAGGTTGTCTACCACCATGCATTTATATGGAGAATGTGAGACGGGTTAGGAACTTAGATATTTATGCAATGATATGTGAGGAAGTTCTCCATGGGGAAGTGGAACAAAATTCTTCCTCCGTAAGCCATGCGTGTCGTAACAGGCGACTAAAATGCCGGGAGCAAGAGGCTAGTAACCCCTTCTCCTTGTATACATTACTAAATTTTATAAAGAGAAACTTTCGTTTTTCTTTTTGGGTCACCCTGCCTCGGTGGAATACTGCCGGTGCGTTGAAAGATAATGTGAGGAAGTAGAGTGTGAAGTGGAAAATTTGGAGAAAATGAAGTAAATATGCGAGCTGAGACAGCGAGGTAAATCCCTCTCTCAAGTTGAATCACAGTGATACCTGTGTAGTATCTCAGATGTTTACTGGTGTTATGGATCAACCAGCTGGCCACCACCTGGCATGGAAGGATATATCGGTTTTAAAACCTTCACTAACCAGGAAGACTCGTAGACTGACAGTGATGTCGACCACTGGTGTTGTCAGGATCATCAAGTCGAGCTAAGGTCCTTCTCTACCTTCCTTTTTGTAAGAAATTACCTGCGTTGACCATAAGTTTTGTTTCATTGTTTAGTGTTCATATATTTTGTAAGCAGTAACTGAGAAGAAAGTTAAACGAGGGAATTATTTAAAAAAAAAGTAAAGCCATAGTTCGAAGTGTTGCTATTGCTGTCTGAGTGCAGCATATAATGACTGATAATCAGTGCTGGAGACACTGTTGTGGAAGGTACAGTGGACACGTTTGAAGTGCTTGATGTAAATAATAATGTAGAACCTTTACTTTACCTCAACAACACAGCAAGAATGTCAACATAAAAGAACAGTAAAGTGTTCACTTTACACCTGTTTTTTTAAGCTTTCACCTTCATCTGTTGGTCGCCTTACTCCTGTATCTGTTGTTCACCTAGCTCCCTTATCTGTTCCCTTCTTTACCTGTTTGTTCACTTTTGTGGTTCAAAACATCAACTGTATTATGTCTCCCAACTTCTAGCAAGAGAAGTCATAAATAAAAATAATTTCTTAAAAGTATATTATATAATTAATATAGGATTAATATAGTTAGTGGTTATGTAGAGTATTTTGGGCAGCTTTAAAATCAGCTTGTAACTACTGGATGATTATTTAAGAGGCACCTAAGTTCCTCCGTCTTCTAATAACAAGTTTTATTTTTTCGTAAGGTGAAGTCCAGGATCTTTCCTTAATTCATGGTATAACTTAAATCTTTGAGGACACTTGTTATTGTAGAGGTGTTTAAGTTATACCATGAATTAAGGAAAGATCCTGGACTTCACCTTACGAAACAGACAAAGCAAATGCGAAAGTAATTATGGACAAGGTAGATTATAGTGGAAAAATAAACATGTTATTAGAAGATAATGGAATTTACGTGCCTCTTAAGTTGGTTTATAAGAATGCTAAAGTTTGCAATCTTTGACATTAACAATTAGATTTATGATTGTGACGGTGAATGTCACCTACCTTCTATGGGTCACCTCTCTTCTATGGGTCACCTTTCCATGAGAGGAAGCGACCCATGTTTAAAAATATATTTTAATGTAGAAGTGAGGGTAATAATAAAGAACTAAAACAACAGGTTAAGGACATAGTTAAGTAACTTGTTTGACTTGTGGTAAACAACTGAAGTAAATATGTAGCGAACAGTAAAATGTGTACCAGAGAGCTGAGACAACACTGTAACTTCCACTGTGAAGTTGGGTCACAGTGATATATGTGTAGTATCTTATATGTGTCATGGATGAACCTGCTGGCCACCACCAGACGTGTAGAGATATATTGGTGTTAAAACTTTTATTAACCAGGAGGATTTGTAGCCTGATAGTGAGGTTGACTACTGGTGTCGTCAAGATCATCAGGTCAAACTCATATCACGTCTGGAACATCTTCCTTTTTTCTTGTCAGAAGTGACAAATTCTTGCACTGATCCCGAGTATTATTGTTTCCCAATCGACCTGGAGGGATATATGGGTTTTAAACCCTTCATTAAGCAGGAAGATTCATAGTCTGACACTGAGCTTGACCTCTGGTGTTGTCGGAATAATCAGCTTGACCTCATTGTTATTACTGATGTCCATTTTTTCTCCTTTTTCAAGAAACTGCAGATGCCTGCATTGATGATGAGTATCATTCTTTATTTGTTTAGTATTTCTCTTGCAATAAATAATGTAGAGGTAAGTTAAGGGTGAGGAATTATTTAAGGAATAAATAATCATGGAGTTAATACTACTGTTGTCGTTGTTCAGCGTCTCATGAAAGATAACCCTGGGAATCCTCTTAGGTTATTATTATTATTATTATTTAGTAATACTGTATTCTTTTTATTTAGTTTTATGCCGCTTCTTGTTTATTCTTAACATTCTATTTTTCATCTTTGTCCTTATAAATTTATCTGTTGTTCACTTGACTCCTTCACCCGTTGTTCACTTGACTCCTTCACCCGTTGTTCACTTACATCTTCACATGTTCACCGAACATAGTTTGTTTAACATCTACAGTGGTTGTTCACCTTACACACTTATCTGCTGCTCATTTTATATCTTCATCTGTTCATCCGACACTTTAGGTTGTTGTTCACCTCTCAATCATCTTTAGTTCACCTCTGAGTCATCTTTAGTTCACCTCTCAGTCATCTTTAGTTCACCTCTCAGTCATCTTTAGTTCACCTCTCAGTCATCTTTAGTTCACCTCTCAGTCATCTTTAGTTCACCTCTCAGTCATCTTTAGTTCACCTCTGAGTCATCTTTAGTTCACCTCTCAGTCATCTTTAGTTCACCTCTCAGTCATCTTTAGTTCACCTCTGAGTCATCTTTAGTTCACCTCTCAGTCATCTTTAGTTCACCTCTCAGTCATGGTGAATGTCAGCTCTTTGACTCACCTTACTGGGAAATGACTGATGTGACAATAATATATTCTGGCATAGACGAAACGAGAGTAATAACGAACTAGATCATCTGCTTAAAAACATACAAGCTATTTTTATTGAAATATTGCATATTTTAACATTATTAACGAATAATCTTTCCCCAATATTTTTCATTGATTTTTGCGAAAAATATTTCATAAGTTAGATAAAAAGAAGAATTGGAGTGGAGCTAATTTTAGTGTCTTTACTGAACCTGGCAGTGACACCAGAGGCACTCTAGTCAGACTTTCAGCCACAATGTATGTCGGGGACATACATTTATATGGAGAAGGTGAGACGGATTAGGAACATAGATATTAATGTTATAAGTGAGGAAGTAGTGTTTTTAGAACGTAGAAAACAATTGAAGTAAATAGGTAAGCAGAAGTGTGTACTAGATAGCCGAGACAGCGAGGTAAATCACAATGATACCTGTATAGTCATTAATCGTCATGAAAGTTTTTCTTTTCGGGTCACCCTGCCTTGGTGGGACACGGCCGATGTGTTAATAAAAAATATAATAAAAAAACCTGAGTAGTATCTCAGATGTTTACTGGTGTTATGGATCAACCAGCTGGCCACCACCTGGCATGGAAAAATAAACACATAAGCAGTATATTGTGATCCTTTATTGACAACGTTTCGCCCACGCAGTGGCTTATCAGTCACAGATAAAGCCACTGCGTGGCGAACGTTGTCAATAAGATCACAATATACTGCTTATGTGTTTATTTTTCCATTGTGTCGGTATTTTATACCATTTATTTCCACCACCTGGCATGGAGAGATATATGGGTTTTAAACCTTTCACTAACCAGGAGGATTTGTAGCCAGATTGTGAGGTTGACCACTGGTGACATCAAGATCATCAGGTCGAACTCATGAATATGACCAGTTATCTTCCTATTTTTATTTTTTTGTTCAGAAATGGCACAAGCTTTCACTGATCCCGAGTATTATTGTTTCTCTATTTAAAAGTTGTGTTTTTGCAAGAAATAACTCAGAAATTAAAAGTGTGGAATTATTCTAGGAAGAAATAAAGTAACTTGTGTCTGGGTCCAGCTTCCCATCAGTCATAATTGTTTTTTACGTTGTTATTATTATTGCATTTTGTATCTAATTTTAAGTAGCTCTTTGCTCTTCCATCATTCTTGGTACTTCATTCCTTCACCTGCACTTCACCTACCATTATCACCTATTGTTCATCTTGCATCTCCATCTGCTGGTCTACACATTTACCCGTTGATTTTAAGGCTGCATCTGTTGAACACTTTTATCTGTTGTTTATCTTACATCTTCACCTGTTATTCACTTTACATCTTCCCTTTCTTGTTCACCTTACACCTTATTTAAACTTCGAATTTTCACCTGTTAACTTCTTCACTTGTTGTTCACCTACAATTGATACCTTGTGTTCACTTTACACCTGTTTTTTCAGCTTTCACCTACATCTGTTGGTCGCCTTACTCCTGTATCTGTTGGTCACCTAACTCCCTTATTTGTTACTCACCTTCTTTACCTGTTGTTCACTTTTGTGGTTCGAAACATCAACTGTATAATATCTGCCAACTTCTAGCAAGAGATGTCATGAATGAAAATAATTTCTTAAAAATATATTATATAATTAATATAGGATTAGTTGGCATTATTGGCATATTTTATAGAAAGCTCGTGGTTATGTAGAGTATTTTGGGCAGCTTTCAAATCAGCTTGTAACTACTGGATGATTATTTAAGAGGCACCTAAGTTCCTCCGTCTTCTAATAACAAGTTTTATTTTTCGTAAGGTAAAGTTCAGGATCTTTCCTTAATTCATGGTATAACTTAAATCTTTGAGGACAATTGTTGTTGTAGAGGTGTTTAAGTTATACCATGAATTAAGGAAAGATCCTGGACTGCACCTTACGAAACAAAGCAAATGCGATAGTAATTATGGACAAGGTAGATTATAGTGGAAAAATAAACATGATATTAGAAGACAATGGAACTTACGTGACTCTTAAGTTGGTTTATAAGAATGCTAAAGTTTGCAATCTTTGACATTAACAATTTGGTTTAAGATTGTGATGGTAAATGTCACCTAACTTATGTGGGTCACCTCTCTTCTATGGGTCACCTTTCTTCTATGGGTCACCTTTCCATGAGAGGAAGCGACCCATGTTTAAAAATATATTTTAATGCAGAAGTGAGGGTAATAAAGAACTAAAACAACAGGTTAAGGACATAGAGTTAAGTAACTTGCTTCACTTGTGGTAAACAACTGAAGTAAATATGTAGCGAACAGTAAAATGTGTACCAGAGAGCTGAGACAACACTGTAACTTCCACTGTGAAGTTGGGTCACAGTGATGTATGTGTAGTATCTTATATGTGTCATGGATGAACCTGCTGGCCACCACCAGACGTGTAGAGATATATTGGTGTTAAAACTTTTATTAACCAGGAAGATCTGTAGCCTGATAGTGAGGTTGACTACTGGTGTTGTCAAGATCATCAGATCAAACTCATATCACGTCTGGAACATCTTCCTTTTTTCTTGTCAGAAGTGACAAATTCTTGCACTGATCCCGAGTATTATTGTTTCCCAATCGACCTGGAGGGATATATGGGTTTTAAACCCTTCATTAAGTAGGAAGATTCATAGCCTGACACTGAGCTTGTCCTCTGGTGTTGTCGGAATAATCAGGTTGACCTCAATGCTTGCAGTGATATCTTTTTTTTTTCCTTTTGCAAGAAATTGCAGATGCATGCATTGATCACGAAAATCTTTATTTGTTTAGTATTTCTCTTGCAATAAATAATGTAGAGGTAAGTTAAAGGTGAGGAATTATTTAAGGAATAAATAATAATGGAGTTAATACTACTGTTGTCGTTGTTCAGCGTCTCATGAAAGATAACCCTGGGAATCCTCTTAGGTTGTTGTTCTTCTTCTTATTATTATTACACAACCCGCATATAAAAACATAAAAAAAGAACACTGCAGCAGGCCTGCTGGCCCAAGCGAGGCAGGTCCAATTCTCCTATCGGACACGTTCACTTAAGGGAGGAGCACGTCATCTGACCTAATATCACAAGCTAGTCAGGTCCAACTCACACCCACCCACACCCACTCATGTATTTATATAACCTATTTTTAAAACTACACAACGTTTTAGCTTCTATGACGGTATTCCACTCATCGACAACTCTATTACCAAACCAGTGCTTACCTATATCTCCTGAATCTGAATTTTTCCAGCTTAAAACCATTGCTGCGAGTCCTGTCTAGGCTAGATATTTTTAGCAAGCTATTTACATCCCCTTTATTCATTCCTGTTTTCCATTTATACACCTCAATCATATCTTTCCCTAATTCTACGCCTTTCTAGAGAGTGCAGATTCAGGGCCCTCAGTCTATCCTCTTAGGGAAGATTTCTGATACCTGGGATCAACTTTGTCATCCTCCTTTGTACGTTTTCCAGAGCATTTATATCCATTCTGTAATACGGTGACCAAAACTGTGCAGCATAATCTAAATGAGGCCTAACCATATATAGAGTTGAAGAACAACCTGAGGACTTCTATTATTTATACTTATTGATATGAAGACAAGGATTCTGTTCGCTTTATTGCACTGTTGTCTTGGTTTCAGATTACTGCTAACCAGAACTCCTAAATCCTTTTCGCAATCAGTAAAATTAAGATCTACATTATTTAGTTTATATGTGGTATGGTTATTGTCCTGTCCAATATTTAGAACTTTCCATTTGTCTACATTAAACTGCATCTGCCACTTCTCCGACCACTGCATCAGTCTATTTAAATCATCCTGGAGTGCTCTAATGTCCTCATTAGAATGAATTGGACGGCCTATTTTGGTGTCATCAGCAAATTTGCTTATGTCGCTATTTATTCCCTCATCTATGTCGTTTATGTAAATTGTGAACAACAAGGGGCCCAACACTGACCCCTTTGGAACACCGCTAGTGACGTGCCCCCATTCTGATTTCTCCCCATTTATGCAAACTCTCTGCTCCCTATTTGTCAACCATGCCTCTACCCAGGAATTTTTTTTTCCTATTCCGTGTGCCTTAAGTTTCATCAATAGCCTCTGATGTGGAACTGTATCGAAAGCCTTACGAAGTCCATATACACAATATCATATTCAATACCATGATGTACTTCCTCAAATACCTTAGTGAAAAAAGGTAGCAAATTCGTAAGACAGGAACGCCCCTTTGTAAAACCGTGCTGTCCCATTGTTCCAATCAATATGTCTAAAGTTAAAATCTCCCATTAACACAACATTTTCATATGAATGAGGCTTAACCAAAGATATATAGAGTTGAAGAACAACCTGAGGACTTCTATTATTTATACTTCTTCATATGAAGCCAAGGATTCTGTTCGCTTTATTGCACTGTTGTCTTGGTTTCAGATTACTGCTAACCAGAACTCCTAAATAATTTTCGCAATCAGTAAAATTAAGATCTACATTATTTAGTTTATATGTGGCATAGTTATTTATTTGCATTTGTCTATATTAAACTGAATCTGCCACTTCTCCGACCACTGCATCAGTCTATTGTTTCTCACAAACACCCATACCTCTATAATCTATCAGTTTAAAGTCCTAGACAAGTCACCAATGACCCCCTCAATCTAATTGGCTAATGCAACCACTCCAGCCCCAGAGAGATGAACCCCATCCTTTGCATACATATCATGCTTGCCATAGAATTTGTCCCAGTTATCAATGAATGGGATTGCAAGTTCCTTGCAGCCCCTGTCTAGCCAGCAATTTATACAAATTGCCCTAGACATCCATTCATTGCCCACTCCCCTTCTAGGCAAGATGCTACATATGACTGGGATCCCTCCCTTAGACCTGACTACTTCTATGGCTGACCTGTACTTATCCAGCAGCTCCTGTCTCCTGCTCTTCCCGATGTCATTTCCACCAGCACCCATTACCTGACATTATCCAACCTGCTGACTATGTCACCAACACCAGCTCCTGTCAGGCATACCCTCTGTCAGGGAAGTCCTGGAGAATCGATTTCCTACCTTCACATCTTTTCTGTTAACCTTCCCTATCTTCCTTCTTCCTGAATTGTGAACCACTTGCCACTTAAAGCGGCTGACATTCTCCACCTCACTGCTGGTAAGCTTTTCCTCCTTACCAGCTCCCGCCATCTCACACTCACTCCCAAACCTATCTAGGCGAAGCTTCAGCCTCCTATTTTCCTCCTGAAGAAGTAGAACCTCCTTCTTCAACTTGAGATTCTAAAACACTACTATTTCCCAGACAGCTTAGGACAGACGGCCACACGTGACCACTGACCGCAGCGTACTTGGTCCACTTACAGTTACCTATGTGCGGGTTATTTATGTATCGTTCCAGTGGCGATATTGTGCCTTTTTGTTATTATTATTAGTAGTAGTAATACTGTATTGTTTGCATTTAGTTTTATGCCACTCCTTGCTCTTGTCACATTACAATTTCACCTGTTGTTTACGTTTCATTTTTACCTGTTTGCGTACTTCCAGTTGTTTTGGTGCTTTCCCTAGTTCAATGTGTCCAGAAGTCCATCTGTGTTCCCTCATATAAACTCCCAGGTGTGGATCATGGTGAGGTGTGGCCGTAAATGTGGTCATAGTTACGTGTATTCATAGTTAGGTGAGGTCATAGTGAGATGAAGTCATAGTCAGGTGTGGTTTATGTTTCCAGGTCTCCATCCGTGGGCCCCCGGATACCAACCCTTCCCACTTCAGGTTATTTTGGTGCTTTCCCTAGTTCCATGTGTCCAGAAGTCCATCTGTGTACCCTCAGATGACTTCCAGGTGTGGATCTTATTGAGGTGTGGTCATAGTGAGGTGTGGTCATAGGTGAGGTCATAGACAGATGTGGTCATATTTAGGTGAGGTGTGGTTCATGTTTCCAGGTCTCCATCTATGTCGTTTATGTAAATTGTGAACAACAAGGGGCCCAACACTGACCCCTTTGGAACACCGCTAGTGACGTGCCCCCATTCTGATTTCTCCCCATTTATGCAAACTCTCTGCTCCCTATTTGTCAACCATGCCTCTACCCAGGAATTTTTTTTTCCTATTCCGTGTGCCTTAAGTTTCATCAATAGCCTCTGATGTGGAACTGTATCGAAAGCCTTACGAAGTCCATATACACAATATCATATTCAATACCATGATGTACTTCCTCAAATACCTTAGTGAAAAAAGGTAGCAAATTCGTAAGACAGGAACGCCACTTTGTAAAACCGTGCTGTCCCATTGTTCCAATCAATATGTCTAAAGTTAAAATCTCCCATTAACACAACATTTTCATATGAATGAGGCTTAACCAAAGATATATAGAGTTGAAGAACAACCTGAGGACTTCTATTATTTATACTTCTTCATATGAAGCTTTATTGCACTGTTGTCTTGGTTTCAGATTACTGCTAACCAGAACTCCTAAATAATTTTCGCAATCAGTAAAATTAAGATCTACATTATTTAGTTTATATGTGGCATAGTTATTTATTTGCATTTGTCTATATTAAACTGAATCTTCCACACTTCCCACTTCCGGGTATTTTGGTTGGGTGTGTCCAGAAATCCAGAACTCCCTGGTGTGGATCATGGTGAGGTATGGTCGTAGATGTGGTCATAGGTGAGGGGTGGTCATAGTGAACTGTGGTCATAATTTGATGAGGATGTAGTGAGGTGTGATCATACTTAGGTGAGGTCTTAGTCAGGTGTGGTCATAGTTACTAGAGTACCACATCAGAGACTGTTAAAGAAAGTGGCAGCTCATGGCATTGGTGGAAAAGTGTTGTCATGGATCGAGTCATGGCTCACGAACAGGAAGCATTAATGGGGTTAAATCCTAATGGGGATCTGTAACAAGTGGCGTTCCACAGGGATCAGTCTCGTTGTTGTTTATAATATATATCAATGACCTTGACGAGGGAATTACTAGTGATATGAGCAAATTCGCCGATGACACGAAGATAGGTAGGATAATTGATTCAAACATAGATGTCATAGAACTTCAGGAGGATTTAGACAAACTCAATTCCTGGTCAGAAAAGTGGCAGATGCAGTTCAATGTAGATAAATGCAAGGGAGTGTTCATAAAACAAGCACTTATAAGTTAAGTAACGTAGAACTTAGCCATATAGATTGCGAAAAGGACTTGGGGGTTATGGTAAGCAGCAATGAATAAGCGTACGTAATAAGGCAAACAGATTATGAAGAAAGATTGAAGACCCTTAAATTACATTCACTTGTAAGACGAAGTATGAGGGGAGACATGATCGAGGTATACAAGTGGAAAATGGGTATTAACAAAGGGGTATTAACAAGAGAGAACCCGCAATAATGGTTTGGAGATAGGGTAGTTGATGAGGTGTGGTCGTAGATGTGTACATAGGTGGGGGTGGTCATAGTTAGGTGATGTCATAGTTAAGAGGGGATTTGTGGTCATAGTTACAAACTTAGATGAGGTCTTAGTCAGGTGTGGTCATAGTGAGGTGAGGTCATAGTTAGGTGAGGTCATAGTGAGATGTGGTCATAGTTAGGTGTGGTTTGTTTCCAGGTCTCTATCCGTGGGCCCCCGAATGTCAACACTTCCAACTTCCGGTTATTTTGGTGCTTTCCCTAGTTCCATGTGTCCAGAAGTCCATCTGTGTCCCCTCAGACGAACTCCCAGGTGTGGATCATGGTGAGGTGTGGATCATGGTGAGGTATGGTCATGGTGAGGTGTGGTCATAGTGAGGTGTGGTCATGGTGAGGTGTGGTCATAGTGAGGAGTGGTCATAGTGAGGAGTGGTCATAGTGAGGAGTGGTCATAGTGAGGTGTGGTCATAGTCAGGTGTGGTCATAGTCAGGTGTGGTCATAGTCAGGTGTGGTCATAGTGAGGAGAGGTCATAGTGAGGTGTGGTTTATGTTTCCAGGTCTCCATCCGTGGGCCCCCGGATGTCAACCTTTCCACACTTCCCACTCCTGGTTGTTTTGGTGCTTTCCCTAGTTCCGTGTGTCCAGAAGTCCACCTGTGTCCCCTCAGATGAACTCCCTTCCTCACTTTCCCAGGTGGGCGGGTGGGTTGTTGGGTGTGTGGGTGGGTGTGTGTGTGTGTTGTGTGTGTGTTGTTTGGGTGGGTGGTTGGGTTGGCGGGTGTGTGTGTGTTGTGTATGTGTTGGCCCCTCCCAAGTGACCTTGTTGGATGGTAACTTGGTCTTGTCTAGCTGGTCTACTGCTGAGACTGTCCAGGTGGGTGGAATTACAGGAGGGGACACACAGAAAACTGCGTCCTGTAATTACACCCACCAAGACAGCCACGAACAGTAGACCAGCTAGACAAGACTAAGCTGCCACCCAACATGGTCACCCAACATGGTCACCAAGGTGAGGTTACTTAGTGATAATCTCGGACTTCTATTTATGTTTCATTAAGTGTTCAAGTTAAGTTTTGTTTTGTTTTCACTAATGCAGCTTTATAAGTGTATGTGTGAACGTTTTATCATGTATAGATGTGTGTTCGTGTGTGATTCTATGTTTTCTCACCAAGAAATCTGCTACAAAAAGTTATCAGCTTTCTTTGTTGAAATTGTCATTTTCTGTTGCAAGACACTGAAACGTCCACAGGTAAATACGAAAGTACACAAATACATTCACACACATACACGATAACCACAACATATGTATTTCTCGTCCCTCTAACATCGATGTCTATTGCACGAAATAAACCGAAATAAAGGATTTAGCTTAAATTCTTTATTGAATCCTGTACTTTCCTACAATATCTTCCACAACAGTGTCTTCCACAATGTTATTCATGTTTCCCAAAACATGAATACCATTGCTTTCTTTTTTGTTGCAGTTCGTCATTTTATATATATGCAAGTCACTGAAACGTCCACAAGTAAGCCAGAAGATACACAAGTACACACACTACACACACACACACACACACACACACACACACACACACACAATACTCTCGTCCCACTCTGGAGAGTATACCTGGAGAGGGTTTCGGGGGTCAACGCCCCCGAGGCCCCGTCTGAGACCAGGCCTCTAGAATATATATAAACACAATTTCCACAGCACACGTACAATACTTAATATCCAACCCCTATGTCACTCACATGTGTGCAAACATTATCATGCACATATGTGTACCTTGTCACACAGACGTCATGAGACCACACCTCTCCTTATGAGTCTATCTGGTCTATAGTATATTAGAGTGTAAGTCTGAGGAACATCCTGGGTCCCCAGACTATTAAAAATTGGAGATAAATTACCTCCTACTTGATAATAAAGCTAATGGGTAGTGATGATTTGTGATGTATAGTTATGATCTATGATTTGCGGTGATGATTTATGATTTGCAGTAATGATTTGTGTTTTTTTAGTGATGTGTAGTGATATGTTATTTCCAGTTTGTATTTAAATTATATTATAAATTTTAATAGAATTCTGAATAATGGGGATGTAGAATGTTGTTACATAATATATTGTAGATATCCTTAATGATAAATGTGAAGATATAAGGAAGTAACAACTGAGAGAATCTTGTACTGGATATAGCAAGAAAACTCTCTTATTAATTATTACATAATTAGTCTCTCTCACTTTTTAATTTTTCATGTCTTCACGTCTCTCACCTTCACTATATTGAGAAAAATATTCACAAACACAAGAAAAAAAATCTAGGGAAAAGAAAATAAGATCTACACACTGTGAGAGTCAACCTCTGGACAAAAGTGATTACTGACGTGGCTGTTACAACCTGGCCAGTACAACTCTGTCTTGATGTCTTCAATATTGCTCTTTTATATTATTGCCATCTTGCTCTACTCTTTCTTTATTTTATTGTATTGTTCGTGTATGTACTGCTGTACTGTTCTGCTGTATGTTACTGTACTTGTGTGTTACAGTTTTGTTCTTATGTGTTACTGTATTGTTCTTTTGTGTTGCTCTACTGTTTTGTGTTGTTCTGGTGTTATTATGAGGTACTTTTCTAGCCAGTTCTTCATTACTTATATTTTGTCTTTTCCGTCACTCGATCAATCACAATTTTGACATATTCATTGCTTGGTATAATCAGCAGGCAATAGACAAACACTAATATTAATGTGTTAGTATGCAGTCCTTGCATGTTACAGTAGTAATTTTCTTGTGTGTTACTGTATTTTAAGTTACTGTACTGTTCTTGCGTGTTGCTGTACCGTTTTTCTGCAATACTTTACTGTTCTTGTATGTTGACATTCTTGCTGTGTTGTTGACGTAAGGTGAAGGTTCTACATTATTATTTACATCAAACACTTCAAACTTGCCCACTGTACCTGCCACAACAGTGTCTCCAGCACTGATTATCAGTCATTATATGCTGCACTCAGACAACTATAGCAACACCTCGAACTATGGCTTTACTTCTTTTTTTAAATAATTCCCTCGTTTAACTTTCTTCTCAGTTACTGCTTACAAAATATAAACACTAAACAATGAAACTAAACTTATGGTCAACGCAGGTAATTTCTTACAAAAAGGAAGGTAGAGAAGGACCTGAGCTGGACTTGATGATCCCGACAACACTAGTGGTCGACATCACTGTCAGTCTACTAATCTTCCTGGTTAGTGAAGGTTTTAAAACCATATATCCTTCCATGCCAGGTGGTGGCCAGCTGGTTGATCCATAACACCAGTAAACATCTGAGATACTACACAGGTATCACTGTGATTCAACTTGAGAGAGGGATTTACCTCGCTGGCTCAGCTCGCATATTTACTTCATTTTCTCCAAGTTTTCCACTTCACTCTACTTCCTCACATCATCTTTCAACGCACCGGCAGTATCCCACCGAGGCAGGTGACCCAAAAAGAAAAACGAAAGTTTCTCTTTATAAAATTTAGTAATGTATACAGGAGAAGGGGTTACTAACGCATTGCTCCCGGCATTTTAGTCGCCTCTTACGACACGCATGGCTTACGGAGGAAGAATTTTGTTCTACTTCCCATGGAGAACTTCCTCATTTCATTGCATCAATATCTTTGTTCCTAAGCCGTCTCACCTCCATATAAATGTATGATGGAAGAAAACCTGGACATGACTCTCCTCTCCCTGACATACGTTGATGCTGAGAATCTCTGGGTTGAGGAGTCACTCTGGTGTCAGTACGAGCCTTAATTAAGAAGACATTTAAAATTGGCACCACCAATGATATTAAAATATCCATAGATAATTTTTTTAGCTAATTTATGCAATATTTTTCGTAGAATTCAATACAAAATATGGGGGAAGGTTACTCGTTAATAATGTAAAAATCTGTAATTTTTTTTTCACTAAAAATAGTTATCCACCTTGTATGTTTTTAAGCAGATGATCTTGTTCGTTATTATCCTCATTTCGTCTATGAAAAAAATATGTTATTGTCACATCAGTCATTTCCCCGTTAGGTAAGATGACTCAAAGAAGAGCTGACATTCAACAGGTGAACAACAGGTGAACAACATGTGAACAACAGGTGAAGGTGCACAGTAAAATATACATGAAAGTGTAGTTTTAACTGATGGAGGTTTAGATTGAACTATAGGTGAAGGTTTGATGTGAACAAATATGGTTTAAGATACCAAGAATGATAGAAAAACAAAAAGCTATAAAATAATAATAATAATAATAACGTGGGAATCAAATAATTATTATTCACTGGCGGCTGGACCCTGACAGCTGTAGCTGTCAGGAGTCATGGCTTTACTTCTTGTTTAAATAATTCCCGGCTTTAACTTCTGAGTTACTGCGTGTAAAAGATGCGAACATTAAACAAGGAAAAAAAAAAACATGATCAACGCAAGTAATTTCTTATAAAAAGGAAGATTGAATTCAAACTTTGTAATCCTGACAATACCAGTGGTCGACATCACTGCCAGTCTACGAGTCTTCCTGGTTAGTGAAGGTTTTAAAACCCATATATCCTTCCATGCCAGGTGGTGGCCAGCTGGTTGATCCATAACACCAGTAAACATCTGAGATACTACACAGGTATCACTGTGATTCAACTTAAGAGAGGATTTACCTCGCTGTCTCAGCTATCTAGTACACACATACATATTTACTTCAATTTTTTCTCTCAATTACCCACTTCACACACTACTTCCTCGCATATCATTGCATAAATATCTAAGTTGCTAACCCGTCTCACATTCTCCATATAAACCCATGGTAGTAGAAAACCTGGACATGACTCGCCTCTCCCTGACATACGTTGGTGCTGAGAATCTCTGTGTATAATAACTCTGTTGTCACCATTAGGCTCAATAAAGACGGCATTAAAATTAACTTCACACACGACATTAAGTTAGCTAACTAATGCAATATTTGTCACAGATATGAATGCAAAGTATGGGGGGAAGGTTTCTCGTGAATGATGTAAAATTCTGCAGTATTTTTTTCACTAAAAAGAGTAAAACTTGTATGTTTTTAAGCAGATGATTAAATTATTACCCTCTTTCTTTTACACCAAAATATGTTGTCACATCAGTTGATGCCCAAATTTACTCCGGTTAATCCTTTTGATGACTAGTTCCTAAGGTTTTCATGTATCAATATGCTCTAGTTCCATCCCTCGGGTGATGGTTATGAGGCGCACATTAAACTTCCTCTTCGGTGGCAAAAACTAATATGATGCAGATAAGTGTCAAAGTAGTGTGACCTGCACACGGCAGATAGTTTAGCCTCACCTGCTGCCTCATTAACTTTAAATACCCGTCACTATGTTCGTGGTTCGATCCCCGACACTGGTGAAAACAGTAGGGTTGTTTCCTTACACTTGCTGCTTATGTTTACCTAGTAGTAAGTAGGTACCTGGGCGTTACTTGACTGTTGTGGGTGGCATCCTGGGGGGTGGTAGTATACCTTAGACAGGGCTGGACTTTGAAATAAACTGAGGTAGGATAACAGCTCTTGGCCTGGAACTAACAGACACCTCAGTTGCAGATCTCGTCTGTTGCAGGTGTTCTAACAGGGGTTTAACTTAAGGATTGCCTTAACTACACCGTGTTGCAGGTGACAAGGGTTCAGGCGTTTGTCGTGCATTTAGTGGATGAACACTGAACCCTACAACACGGAGCAGAGAAAAAGATTGCATTTCATGGAGGTCTTAAAGCAGTGTGGGTGGAGATTCGAGCCTCCGTTCGTGTGGATCATTCGACACATGCAGTGGTGGAGGCTCGAATCTCTGTCTGCAAATCGTAGTGCAGTCTTTTGACTAGTCAGGTTGTTGATTTATACAAGACTGATTATACATTCCAGTTTGTGTTGTAAAATGCTAGCATATATTCTCTTTATTGATAAAATAGCCATCTTCTCTGCCAGCTGTATGCCAACTAGCTTCTTAATATTCCTAACCATTCTGTCACCACTAGTGGTACCAACCCATTCTTGCACTAGTGCAATAATGGGTTGCAGGAGAGCATTAGCTCTCCTGCAGTGGTTTTTAATCTCTTAGACTACCTTTACTATTACTACTACTATTGCTATCCTTGCGGATGTTACACTACTTACACTGCTGCTACGTCTACCTTTTCCACTATTACTGCTTTTACAACTATCTTACTACCTATTATATATATACTGGCTCCCTTCCCTTCGCGCTTCTGTCTGACTAGTTAATGGTCCAGGTCGAACTGAAACGTCGTCATAAGTTTCGATCTCTCATATGCTGGTCATTTGTATATAATTTATGTTAAGTGCGTCTAAAAAAAGTTACATTAACCTTACAAAATTCCCATGGCAGGTTAATTGGCTTGAATATATATTAATGCATAAATTTAAACATTTGAGAAAAAATAGAGCTGTAATTAAATTTGGCCTCTATCTAATCTTAAACACAAAATATGCATGTCAGGTTAATTTACGGCAATATATCTATGAGTGAACAGAAAATTATATATAAAACAGTTAAATTAAAAAAAATGGTAATTTTTGGTAAAAGGCAGCGAGTGAATACAAGGAAGAGAGCTGCAGTATGTGTGCAGAGTTCCGCTCCACTACCACTGGAGCTCTGGACGCTCTAATAACATGGTTTACGTGACATGGGCAGCACTTAGGCAGATAGTTTATGCAGCTGTGATGTTCTTGCTCGTCCAAGACTCTAGGACCGTAACGATGGTGGTCCAGTATAGTTCTTGTGTAATGGCTGGTCGGTCTGCGTGGGTACTAAGCCTGGGCTCGTTTAATGGGAGAAAATGCGCGCGCACGCACGACCACACACACACACACACACACACACACACACACACACACACACACACGCACACACGCACAGATCAGGCCAAATGTCTATTGACAGGTGAATTTAACAAATGCATTACTGCACAAGGGATCGACCCACCTAAGGACGTGTCTAAGCTAGTCCCTGTTTTCTGCCTATTTGTCGTGGATTTACAACAGGTAACAACCCAACGCTAATCTGAGAATTAAAAACAGCAAATTTACGTTTAACTGAGCAGATTTAATCTGGGTATTCACTGAGGAAACATGGATGGTACCAGATTACAAGCTTAAAAGGGGTAATCTGCATTTATTGAATAGAAGACATGTATTAAGAAATATGTAATGAAAATTCTGAAAGAGTTAGACACATCAAAAGGCATGTGGATTGACGACATACCACCATTAATACTGAAAAAAAACGTAAAAAAAGTGATTGAACCTATAACAGTGATTTACATGTCCCTGGAGACATAAAATTTACCAGACAACTGGAAGCGTGATCCCAATATACAAGAGGAAGGGAGTAAGAGCAGACGAGAGTTACTTAATTACAAGACAATTCCTCTTCCTTCCTGGTAGCGTTCAGGAATTCTCTTATCCGAACATTGTCTCCTTTTATGTAGTCTGGTTTCTCTCTGCTCCTTTAATGTTTCTTTACAAGTTCATTCCAAAGCAAGTAATCAAAACATAGGACTGCATGACCACTCGTTCCCGGCGGAGACTCGAAAAACTCTCCAATATCTGAAGTTTCAAATGAGAAGACCAGAGAGGGGGCGTTGGTGTGTGTGTGTATGTGTGTGTGTGTGTGTGTGTGCGCACCTATCCTTTCCACCCATCCATCAGTGTCAGCTGGTAGTTCGCAGTCAGCGGCTGTCCTCACTGTCAGCTCCTGCCTCGCGGCTTCTATTATCTGCATCATATTTCATACACCTTAGTGACGCTCCCTTGCTTCCTCAGGCTAAAGATCTGTTTTCTTTTTTTTTTAAAACCTGTCGCTTGATGTATGTGGGCGGTTGTCTGCTGTCTGAGGGTTGCTTGTTGCTCTCAAAGTTCTCTACTGAACTGATCGTTGTTGGTTACTTGTGGGGTCTGACTAGGTAATGGTGCAAGTCTGATCGAAACGTCGTCAGAAATTCAGTCTCTTATGTGCGGGTTATTTGTGTATTGTTCCAGTCACGGTATTGTGTCTTTTATTCTTTGTTTTTTAATCGAGTTGATGTTGCTTACTGGTCTGAGCATTATCCTACCGAGGCGGTAGTTACCTGCTGGTCTGAGTGTTGCCTGCTGGTCTGAGTGTTACCTGCTGGTCTGAGTGTTGCCTGCTGGTCTGAGTGTTACCTGCTGGTCTGAGTGTTGCCTGATGGTCTGAGTGTTACCTGCTGGTCTGAGTGTTGTCTGCTGGTCTGAGTGTTGCCTGCTGGTCTGAGTGTTGCCTGCTTGTATTAATTGTTGTTGTTTTTTATCTGAGGGTTATTTGTTGATCGGGAGGTGGCCACCACCGTGGCCTGGTGGCAAAAGCTCTTGCTTCACACAGTGAGGGTCCGGGTTCGATTTCCGGCAAGGGTGGAAATATTGGGCGTGTTTCCTTACACCTGTTGTCCATGTTCACCCATCAATAAAATGGGTACCTGGGTGTTATTCGACTGGTGTGGGTCGCATCCTGGGACCAAATTTGCCCGAAATGCTCAGCATAAGCGGCTTTCTATATAGTAGTATGTCACTGATGTCAGCTAGGCCTGTATACCTTGCACATGTACTTTAGAAATAAAGATATAAGTTGGTCTGAATATTCCACAACGATCTGAGAGTTTTCTGCTGGTTTCCGCTTTTTACCCTGTATCAGAATGTTGGGAAATGAACCAGATTGGTTTAGAAAAACGCGTAGACAAACACTAGGACATATTAGAAAACGTTTCGGTCCTGGGACCTTGATCACTTCTAACATACAGAGGTTAAAAAGACAGTATATGTAGGCGGAGAGTGAGGTGTGAGTGACGCATGGTGACCTGAAGAATGCCATGTTGGGATGAGGGCAGGTAGACAATGTGATCACGTGACTCCTGTGTTGTTAGGTAGGTGGTGCTTTGTCTGGCTGAGTATCATGTATGATCATGTTTTAGAAAATTTGTAGTTTCCAGTATTATGTTCTGTGGTGTCGGTGACGGCGATTAGCGAAGCTTCCAGACATCGTCGGCGTCTAAGGTCTTGTTCGGTGAGGACGAGCTGTGTCTCATCCCAGTTCATCGTATGTCCCGTGGAGTCCCTGTGGAGGACACAGGCGTACCTTAAGTCGTCTCTGTTGCTGGCGTATCGATATTCGTTCAGGCAGACCAAAAGACTTCTGCCTGTTGCCCCTACATATTTCTTGGTACAGTATCCACAGGGGACGGTGCAGACGCCCACTGTGGAAGTTAGAGGTGAGGGGCTACGTTTCATAGTGAGGTCTTTTATAAGTGATGTGTTTATGGTGGAAACATTTATGTTACTCTTAGCAAGTACCTGGTTAATATTCGTGGCAACATCACCACACTGAAGCACTATGAACTGCTCAGAGAACTGTTCCATGGGGAATTTGTTGAGGATAGCTTGTGCCATGAGTCTGCAATCCCGGATGAAGAAAAATGGAAACTGAAGACGTGTGAAGGCTTGTGTTATATACATTCTTCTTCAAGGAAACAAGGGCTGAAGATGCGAAGAGCTCTCAAGAAGCCAATTAGGACACCTCTGTTAGTGCGGGTGTCTTGGTGCGAATAGTAGTGTATAAGATCGTCTTTGTTGAAGAGAAGTTTGGACAAATTACTATATTTTATAGGTATATTTACGGAGCAACTTGCAATATAAACAGACTGACTAATGTTATAGTAGCCAGGTTTAGGCTTGGTTACAAGTACCTCTGACAGGTTTGCAGACGCACTAAATGCAAAATATGTGGTCACCTGTATGATCATTTTATTGCAAAACGTGTACCTGATCGTGCACTGATGAGGAATATACAGATAATAAGATACTAGACATATGAAAATTTCTTAAATTTGCTTGCAGCAGGTAAGGCATAATCTGTAGAAACATGTTCAGTTGTACTGCTGCTAAATCGTTTAAGGCCTAGTTCCTAGGCCTTAAACGGCCAATAAACGAGCCACTTCGGCGACAAAATCTAAAAATAATCTAATCTAACCAGCTGGTTTACATGGAATAAACAGAGCACAATATATTCCAAGTGTGTTGCAAGGATGGCTGAATCCGGTGTTTTATGGTGCAGAAATGATTTTGGATAATACTGAACCTGTGGTGTGTTTACATTGATAATCCAGCGAGTGCCACTCTGCCACCCTGGAAAAAAAATCAGAAACCCAAGATGGCTACCAAGGTGGTCGCCGATCGTCCATAAATACTAAAAGACAAAGTAGATTATCAATATTTCGTAATGAATTTTATTACTAATAAAAAATTTGTTAAAGGAAATAACATTTTCTATTTCCATGTTGATAGGGATGCTGGAAGGGAATTTCATATAAATAAGATATCCAAGATGGCTGCCTTGTTTACGAAGAAGAGTGGTTACAAACACCGAGACATTCGCCTCCCCAGCGTCCTTTGCATTAGACAAGAAAGGAAAGTGAACTAAACATAGGTTCACAAGGCATGCATTTATTTTGGGTCAGATTCGGAGAACATTAATCATGCTACCGTGTACCTACAGATGCCACTTAGATGGATAATGGAATATGATCAACAATAATTGGTCATCACTTCAAACAACGCAGAAAATATGACTCGGTCAATTACTTCTGCCTATACTAGTACAGATTATATATCTACTCGCAGCCAAGAATACTACTTCTAATGCCACAGGAATGTCTCGAGAGCAAAGCGAGAGTCAAACCACAAGTTATAGGCTTTCTCCTGACACCCTAACACTAAACATTTTCCCTAACACATCTGCAAGACACAGAGCAAAAAAAAAAAACCCAAGCATTTGCACATCTACATGTAAGAGGTAAGCAGGGCAGATCGTGGCTGCAGCTGCGATGGTTCACTTTCAGAACCTCTGGTGGTGCCACCTCAATATTCTTAAATAACAAGACACCACAAACTCTTGGTAGGCTCGTCCTTCTCTCACTCAAATTTCACCCTATCTAGGTGTAGAAGTTCCTCATTCAGAGACGCCCTTTTGTCCTGTCAGTGAGAACCAAAATTTCGTAGCAGATATCTGATATTGTTTCTCCAAACTCTCATTTCTGACCATCTTAAAATGCAATGAAATATGTGGAATCAACATATTTCATATGTGGATGAGTCTTGTAGCCATTTCAATTCATTTCTTGCTTCAGGAGCTTTCACAGCCGTAGTCATACCCATGCCATCGAAACATATAACCGTATCACAACCAGTGAATGCATGAGCTGACAGCAGTTGTGAAGCTGCATGTCAGTGTTAAGCAGCTGTGGCACTAACGTTAAACAATGACCGTCGTTGACTTGTGGGCTCAATCAGAACTTTTGTGGTCAGCTGTCACTAACACAAAGATATCAGCGTTATCAGTGATAATTTTGATACTCTGACATCTGAGAGGTGCCAGTGATACCAAATGGTGAGGAATGATTACAACGGCTTCCTAATGTATGTGTTTTACGTCATACCTTCGGATAATTTACCCACTACATATCTCTATAGTTATGGCTGATCTTCCTGTATGCACTGTTAGGGTCTTTCACTGTTTCACTACAGTCAGAAGTTCATCACATACTGTATCAACCAACTGTGTTGCAAGAACTAGCACGATCTACTGAGGTGGAAGAGGAGAGTTCAGATGCAACTAATGCTCTTAAGAAACCTGAGTTGCATGATCATATCTAACACCAATTTTGATAATACAGTATACTCACGGTAGCGGTTAAATATTGCGTATACCTGAGACTATATTTGCTAGTGACATATTTCACAAAATTTGACAGGTCCTTTTCAATCCCAACGCATCTCACCCCAATTGTACTACTACTACTATTACTCTTTCGAGGCTTACTATCTGACTCCTGTCCTCTGTATTAAGCCACTCGTGGCGAAACCTTTCCTCTAATAAATGCCCTGAACTGTACATAAATGCCTTTTTCCACATTTTGTCGGCATCACTACACATATTTCCACTGATCTTTTACCCTTTTACTTGGCCACTAAACTGCCCAAACAATGTCACATCCATCTCGCACTTTCTCACTCTAAAAGTATTACTTTGACATCGACTTTGAATCAGACTTTCGCATATCTACTTTCCTTGTCAAACACTCAGGTTGGATTTTTGGGGACTTTCCATATGATTTTTTTAAACATGCGAAATATTTAAAAAAATATGTAAAAATGAGCTAAAACGTTATTTTATTTATATTTCGACTATTCAGTGCGGTTTGAAGCATTTTTCTAACATACCTCAATTTTTAGCTAAATTAGCTCATAACTCATGAGACCAGCAACAAAAACACTAATTTATCGTCAAAATACTTCGACAGTTATAAGATATTGTTTGCGACATTCATCACCAAGTGATGATTAACATCATCACCATGTGATGATTTAACATTCATTATTACCATATGATCTCATTAAAATAAATGTGAGCAAAATTATTAAGACGATACAGATCGTAGTAGAAGATAACCCTAAAATAAAGTAACAGCCTGAGATTACATTTCTTAATGGTAAACATAAATTACTATTAACTACAATCGATCTTAGGAAGTGGAGACCAGCCATGACTAATCTCGAGTTGAGACTAAAGGTAATGGTAATATTAGTAATGCAGTAACTCCATTATCCTCACCTCGTTCTGAAACTGCATAAAATATACCAAAAATAACTTTCCAACCAACTAAATTATAAACCTCCACAGTATATTCCAATTACCATAATTATTAATTATAACAAATATTTTCTCATTTTATACCTCATCCAAAGACACCATTGAGTCAGACTGGCTCAAGAAACCCATTCGAGAATTAAGAACATAAGAACATAAGAATGGAGGAACACTGCAGAAGGCCTACTGGCCCATACAAGGCAGGTCCTTATCAAAACCACCACTACCTAAGAATTTACTCCTGTACTCACGACACTAATCAAACCCAGCCCCTCCCACTCATATATTTGTCCAATCTCTTTTTAAAGCCACCCAAGGTCCTAGCCTCTATCACCCTACTCGGAAGATTGTTCCACGCATCTACAACTCTGTTCGAAAACCAGTACTTGCCTATGTCCTTTCTAAATCTAGTTGGCTTTTCTAAATCCAGTGGCTTCCTGCTTTAAAAAATAAACTCTGCTCCTAACGTCTTGTTACTCAATGAAATCATAAAAAAGAAATTTAACACGAAACAAGTAAAGCTTACACTTTAACACGAAACTAGTAAAGCTTACACTTTAACACGAAACTAGTAAAGCTTACACTTTTAACAGGTAACAATGCTTCCATTCGTCAACAAGTCTAGACCATGAGGGAGAAGCCCCGTCATGACTCTCTGCAGTACAAGCACTGTACGTGACCCACACAACAAGAATCACATCACAATGACCAGTCAAGTACCACTGTACGTGACCCACACAACAAGAATCACATCACAATGACCAGTCAAGTACCACTGTACGTGACCCACACAATAAGAATCACACAATGACCAGTCAAGTACCAATGGACGTGACCCACACAACAAGAATCACATCACAATGACCAGTCAAGTACCACTGGACGTGACCCACGCAACAAGAATCACATCACAATGTCCAGTCAAGTACCACTGGACGTGACCCACGCAACAAGAATCACATCACAATGTCTAGTCAAGTACCACTGGACGTGACCCACACAACAAGAATCACATCACAATGTCCAGTCAAGTACCACTGGACGTGACCCACGCAACAAGAATCACATCACAATGTCCAGTCAAGTACCACTGGACGTGACCCACGCAACAAGAATCACATCACAATGTCTAGTCAAGTACCACTGGACGTGACCCACACAACAAGAATCACATCACAATGTCCAGTCAAGTACCACTGGACGTGACCCACACAACAAGAATCACATCACAATGACCAGTCAAGTACCACTGTACGTGACCCACACAACAAGAATCACATCACAATGTCCAGTCAAGTACCACTGGACGTGACCCACACAACAAGAAACACACAATGACCAGTCAAGTACCACTGGACGTGACCCACACAACAAGAATCACATCACAATGACCAGTCAAGTACCACTGGACGTAACCCACACAATAAGAATCACACAATGACCAGTCAAGTACCACTGGACGTGACCCACTCAACAAGAATCACATCACAATGACCAGTCAAGTACCACTGGACGTGACCCACGTAACAAGAATCACATCACAATGTCCAGTCAAGTACCACTGGACGTGACCCACGCAACAAGAATCACATCACAATGTCCAGTCAAGTACCACTGGACGTGACCCACACAACAAGAATCACATCACAATGACCAGTCAAGTACCACTGGACGTGACCCACGCAACAAGAATCACATCACAATGACCAGTCAAGTACCACTGTACGTGACCCACACAACAAGAATCACATCACAATGACCAGTCAAGTACCACTGTACGTGACCCACACAACAAGAATCACATCACAATGTCCAGTCAAGTACCACTGGAGGTGTACTTTCATTTTATCATCAGCGCATCACAGTGTCCCAGTTCTACGATGTCGTTTAAACAGGTGTAAGCCTGAAAACAGTCAGGCACAATTATTTTTTAATCTAATAGTTCACTTACAGTTACTATAACAATTAAAAAAAATTAATTACTCAGCTTCATTACAGTTACTTCAGACTTGAATGACAGAGTTGTGATGTTCAAGGTGTTGTTACGAGTAAATAGAACACTAGTACAGTTCAAAACATCGTGCTAGAATAAGAAATACTAAAATTTTGGCAAGTTCAAAGGCAATGTTGGTGAATTTTAATGCCAAAATCAGGCAAGAATTTAGTTGGCCCGTATTCTGTTGTAGATCGTTTAAGTGGAAATAAACGTAACGTTAAGAAACATGAGCGTTTAGATCGGATGTAGTTCAAATTATCGCAGAGCGATAATTTGAGAAAATAATAATAATGGCATTTGTCATCGTGTCAGTAATTGTTGATATTTGCGCAAATTTAAGTAATTGTTGATATTTTTCTACTGGTTCACGTAGTATTGTTTGTAAATACTGTAGTGTTATGCTCAATTATAACCCACATATACACAGAAACTGAGTCTGTTACAATGGGGGTTATTATTGAGCACTATAGTGTAATTGAGCACTATAGTGTAATTGAGCACTATAGTGTTATTGAGCACTATAGTGTTATTGAGCACTATAGTGTTACTGAGCACTATAGTGTTACTGAGCACTATAGTATTATTGAGCACTATAGCGTTGAGCACTATAGTATTATTGAGCACTATAGTGTTGAGCACTAGTATTATTGAGCACTATAGTGTTATTATTGAGCACTATTGTGTTATTATTGAGCACTATTGTGTTATTATTGAGCACTAGTGTTATTATTGAGCACTACTGTGTTATTATTGAGCACTATAGTGTTATTGAGCACTATAGTGTTATTATTGAGCACTATAGTGTTATTATTGAGCACTATTGTGTTATTGAACACTATAGTGTTATTGAGCACTATAGTGTTATTGAGCACTATAGTGTTATTATTGAGCACTATAGTGTTATTATTGAGCACTATAGTGTTATTATTGAGCACTATAGTGTTGAGCACTATAGTATTATTGAGCACTATAGGTTGAGCACTATAGTATTATTGAGCACTATAGTGTTGAGCACTATAGTGTTATTATTGAGCACTATTGTGTTATTATTGAGCACTATTGTGTTATTATTGAGCACTATTGTTATTATTGAGCACTATTGTTATTATTGAGCACTACTGTGTTATTATTGAGCACTACTGTGTTATTATTGAGCACTATAGTGTTATTGAGCACTATAGTGTTATTATTGAGCACTATAGTGTTATTATTGAGCACTATTGTGTTATTATTGAGCACTATTGTGTTATTATTGAGCACTATAGTGTTATTGAGCACTATAGTGTTATTATTGAGCACTACTGTGTTATTATTGAGCACTATTGTGTTATTATTGAGCACTATTGTGTTATTATTGAGCACTATAGTGTTATTGAGCACTATAGTGTTATTATTGAGCACTACTGTGTTATTATTGAGCACTATAGTGTTATTATTGAGCACTATAGTGTTATTATTGAGCACTACTGTGTTATTATTGAGCACTAAAGTGTTATTATTGAGCACTATAGTGTTATTATTGAGCACTATAGTGCTATGTTTGAGCACTATAGTGCTATGTTTGAGCACCTGTTAAGTCTTGGATTACTATCGTTATTTACTTGTATCTTTTCATTATGTTTCATTTTTAGGCCGAGTTATACAAGTAGTCTTGTGTAGTTGCAACTTGTAAAGTATAAAGTAATGATTGTTCTTGGTACTGTGTCGTAGTTTATCCATAAAGTAAGATATTGTTCATGTTTTTCGGTGTTTTCTGGACCCGAGAAGTGTATAACATGTCTGCACACCAGGTTGTCACCTTTGATTTACAATGTTATTGTTACAATTTATTGCATTTCACTCCTGAACTCGCTGAAAGATTAACTGAATCTTGATAGACCATTCTGATTTGTATACCTTCAAGTCTTTGCCCTGTTAAAAATTTAATTCTCACTCAAATAAGTCTCTTTGTAGAGCCACGTAGCTCATTTATATCTGACTAGTGTTGTATTCAGTAAGTTCAAAAGTGTTATTTGTATGATGAGGTTATGTTGAGAGTCGACCAAACTGCTAGTAATAGTATCCAGGTTTAACAGTCTCTCCTGGTCTAGGCATTTCAGACCTCACCGACAGTGACGCCATAGGCTAGTCCACTCATTTTTATGTACAGAACATTCTAATCCCTAGGGGCTAGCAGCCCTCGCCACTTCAAACCTGGATGCCTAGGTGTGTGGATACAAGGCTGTTGGTTCGCTTATCCGAATCTCCCGTTATTAATAGAGAACCCTGTTAACCTCATCGTGAACTCCTCACACCTGGGAATTACCTAGAAACACCCGGACAGCGATGGTGGTGGTGGTGGTGGTGATAGTTGTGATGGTGGTATTGGTAATAATGTTGATAGTGGTGGCAGTGGCGAGGCCCGGCCAGCAGGTATATATCAGGTAAGGGAAAGTGGCGGTCTCGCGGGGCGCCACGTAATCATTTTAAATTACCACCTCACCTGCTAAACACGGCGGGGCGCACCTGTGTGGTCTAGCCACCCTCCTACACTATCCACATCATTCTCCCTTCTCCCCTGCTTGTTCCCCGCCTCTCTACGCCTCAAACACCTATCCATCGTCACCTCTGCAGACCCCCTAGCCCCAGGGACGTGCATGGGCAAGAGAGAAGACTGCGATAAATCGTCTGCGTGGCGGAGCTGTGAGAGCAGACACAATGGTACACACCCGACCAGCGACACACCATCAAACGAGGCAGATCAAGTCTACCTGGTGATCACAGCCAATTACCTGGTGACGGAGTGGAGCCGTGCTCACCCCCTCCCCCCTCACCAGCCATGGAGGAGGGAGGAGGAGTTCTCAAGAGGAGATAGATAAAGAGGAGACGGGGAAGCACGAGAAGGAAACGAAGGAGGCGAATAACGAGGGGGTGAAGATGGAAGGTGAAGATGAAAAATAAGAAGTAAAAGCAGGGAGAACAAAAGGAAAGAGACAGAAGAAAAGGGGTAGGAAACAGTAAAGGGATAAGGCGAAAGGAGGAAAGGGGAGAAGGAAGGAGTAGATGTAAGAGGAAAAGAGGAGGAAGAGGAGCAGGAAAAGGAAGAATAGAAGAATGTGGAGGGAGGAGAGGAAGTGAATTTTTAATTTCACCAGGGAGAGAGAGAGAGAGAGAGAGAGAAGATGCGAGGGTTGTAAAGATAATGAAAGTAGAGAGAAGAAGAGAAGACTGTAGGAAAGAGGAACGTGGATGCAGAGTAAAGAAGGAGGGAGATTTGGAGAGAGAAAAGGAAAATGGATGAAGGGATGGGAAAGGGAGGGAGGGAGGGAAGAGGAAGAGAATAATAAGAGATGGAGGGAGAGTAGATGGTAAACATCCTCAGCTTCCCTATGTGATTTTTTTTTTTTTCATACAGTGACAACTATTTTTTTTCTGTAAACACAAGCTGTTCTTGTTAGTGGTGGTGATAGTGAAGGTGGTGGTGGTGGTGATGGTGGTGGTGATAGTGATGGTGGTGGTGATAGTGATGGTGGTGGTGATAGTGATGGTGATAGTGAAGGTGGTGGTGATAGTGAAGGTGGTGGTGATAGTGATGGTGGTGGTGATAGTGAAGTTTGTGGTGGTGGTGGTGATAGTGAAGGTGGTGGTGGTGATAGTGAAGGTTGTGGTGGTGGTGGTGATAGTGAAGGTTGTGGTGGTGGTGGTGATAGTGAAGGTTGTGGTGGTGGTGAAGGTGGTGGTGATAGTGATGGTGGTGGTGATAGTGAAGTTTGTGGTGGTGGTGGTGATAGTGAAGGTGGTGGTGGTGATAGTGAAGGTTGTGGTGGTAGTGGTGATAGTGAAGGTTGTGGTGGTGGTGGTGATAGTGAAGGTTGTGGTGGTGGTGGTGATAGTGAAGGTTGTGGTGGTGGTGGTGATAGTGAAGGTGGTGGTGGTGGTGGTGATAGTGAAGGTGGTGGTGGTGATAGTGAAGTTTGTGGTGGTGATAGTGATGGCTGTGGTAGTGAAGGTTTTGGTGGTGATACTGGAGGTTTTGGTGATGGTGATAGTGAAGGTTATGGTGGTGGTGGTGATACAGGAGGTTGTGGTGGTGATACAGAAGGTTGTGGTGGTGGTGATAGTGAAGGTTGTGGTGGTGGTGATAGTGAAGGTTGTGATGGTGGTGATAGTGAAGGTTGTGGTGGTGGTGATAGTGAAGGTTGTGATGGTGGTGATAGTGAAGGTTGTGTTGGTGGTGATAGTGAAGGTTGTGTTGGTGGTGATAGTGAAGGTTGTGATGGTGGTGATAGTGGAGTCTGTGGTGGTGGAGAGAATGAAGGTTGTGATGGTGGTCATAGTGGAGGCTGTGGTGGTGGTGATAGTGGATGTTATTTTGATGACTTGCTCTGGTTGTCGCCTGGCTTGCTCTGGTTGTCGCCTGGCTTGCTCTGGTTGTCGCCTGGCTTGCTCTGGTTGTCGCCTGGCTTGCTCTGGTTGTCGCCTGGCTTGCTCTGGTTGTCGCCTGGCTTGCTCTGGTTGTCGCCTGGCTTGCTCTTATGTTGTGCATTGTTGGTATTTGTAAAAGATCTGTTGTAGCCAGTTTTTTTTTATAATAAATATCGATTATTTTCCTACGAGAATGCAGCATTAGAAACAATTGCCTTTTAAATGTATCTTGAAGTTTGGCGTATTTATACAAATTGGTTTCTTGAACAAGAGGGTTCAGTAGATAAGCTAGATGAAGACGTGGATGGGGAGAACCCACATGACCTGTCTGTGTATCTGAGAAGCTCAGATCTCTCTTGCTATGCCTGAACAGGAAGATAATGCTGTGGAGAATCCAATCCCTTCTACCCATGTATGATATCGAGTCAAGCACTTCAACTCCACGAGTTCTGGCTTACACTGAGTGGTGTTGAACGATCTATTGAGGCGAAAGAAAGATGCTTAATTGCTAAAACAATTGATTTAGAATGCAAATTAGTATTTCTCCTCCCCTTTGTTTGAAAGTAATGCTGAACGATCTCCTCTCTCCCAATTTTCCCTTGAAACACCTTTTAATCTGTGAAAATTCATACGATTTAAAAGAATTCCAATTCGCTAAGACAACATGTCTAAGTATCCCCATTAGTAACCTAATATCTTCCTATCTGGAGCCTAATATCCCAATCTACAACCAGGTATCCCCTATCTATAACCTAGTATCCATTTATAACCTAATATCCCCTATCAATAATCTAGTATCCCCTATTTCTTCACCTCAACCAGATTTACCTTCTGCCATATTTACATATAAAAGAATACGCTACACCAGCACCAGATAGACGTTATGGGGAGGAAATAGTCGATATTCACTCGTAATTTTGTGCAAGAGTGACGAGAAGGTGACGACCTGAAGAAGTAATCTGTGGTGGCCAGTCCCCCAGTCTTGATAACTCTGAAGTAGACTCACCAGGAGTGATGAAAACAGTGGAGGTGGAAGGTAGAAAACAGTGGAGGTGGAAGAAGGCAGAAAACAGTGGAGGTGGAAAAAGGCAGAAAACAGTGGAGGTGGAAGAAGGCAGAAAACAGTGGAGGTGGAAGAAGGCAGAAAACAGTGAAGGTGGAAGCAGGCAGAAAACAGTGGAGGTGGAAGAAGGCAGAAAACAGTGGAGGTGGAAGAAGGCAGAAAACAGTGAAGGTGGAAGAAGGCAGAAAACAGTGAAGGTGGAAGAAGGCAGAAAACAGTGAAGGTGGAAGAAGGCAGAAAACAGTGAAGGTGGAAGGCAGAAAACAGTGGAGGTGGAAGAAGGCAGAAAACAGTGAAGGTGGAAGAAGGCAGAAAACAGTAAAGGTGGAAGCAGGCAGAAAACAGTGGAGGTGGAAGAAGGCAGAAAACAGTGAAGGTGGAAGAAGGCAGAAAACAGTGAAGGTGGAAGGCAGAAAACAGTGAAGGTGGAAGAAGGCAGAAAACAGTGGAGGTGGAAGAAGGCAGAAAACAGTGAAGGTGGAAGAAGGCAGAAAACAGTGGAGGTGGGAGAAGGCAGAAAACAGTGGAGGTGGAAGAAGGCAGAAAACAGTGAAGGTGGAAGAAGGCAGAAAACAGTGAAGGTGGAAGCAGGCAGAAAACAGTGGAGGTGGAAGAAGGCAGAAAACAGTGAAGGTGGAAGAAAGCAGCAAACAGTGAAGGTGGAAGAAGGCAGCAAACAGTGAAGGTGGAAGAAGGCAGAAAACAGTGAAGGTGGAAGGCAGAAAACAGTGAAGGTGGAAGAAGGCAGAAAACAGTGAAGGTGGAAGAAGGCAGAAAACAGTGGAGGTGGAAGAAGGCAGAAAACAGTGAAGGTGGAAGAAGGCAGAAAACAGTGAAGGTGGAAGAAGGCAGAAAACAGTGGAGGTGGAAGAAGGCAGAAAACAGTGAAGGTGGAAGAAGGCAGAAAACAGTGGAGGTGGAAGAAGGCAGAAAACAGTGAAGGTGGAAGAAGGCAGAAAACAGTGGAGGTGGAAGAAGGCAGAAAACAGTGGAGGTGGAAGAAGGCAGAAAACAGTGAAGGTGGAAGCAGGCAGAAAACAGTGAAGGTGGAAGCAGGCAGAAAACAGTGAAGGTGGAAGAAGGCAGAAAACAGTGAAGGTGGAAGAAGGCAGAAAACAGTGAAGGTGGAAGAAGGCAGAAAACAGTGAAGGTGGAAGAAGGCAGAAAACAGTGAAGGTGGAAGAAGGCAGAAAACAGTGGAGGTGGAAGAAGGCAGAAAACAGTGAAGGTGGAAGCAGGCAGAAAACAGTGAAGGTGGAAGCAGGCAGAAAACAGTGAAGGTGGAAGAAGGCAGAAAACAGTGAAGGTGGAAGCAGGCAGAAAACAGTGAAGGTGGAAGCAGGCAGAAAACAGTGAAGGTGGAAGAAGGCAGAAAACAGTGAAGGTGGAAGAAGGCAGAAAACAGTGGAGGTGGAAGAAAGCAGAAAACAGTGGAGGTGGAAGAAAGCAGAAAACAGTGGAGGTGGAAGGCAGAAAACAGTGGAGGTGGAAGGCAGAAAACAGTGGAGGTGGAAGAAGGCAGAAAACAGTGGAGGTGGAAGAAGGCAGCAAACAGTGGAGGTGGAAGAAAGCAGAAAACAGTGGAGGTGGAAGAAGGCAGAAAACAGTGGAGGTGGAAGAAGGCAGAAAACAGTGGAGGTGGAAGAAGGCAGCCGAGAAAACTTTGTTTTAAATAATATCTACATTTTTATTTGATCATTATTCATATTTCGTTTATTTACTTATCAGTTTTATTTTGTTATTGATTTGATTATTAAACTTTCTATGTATTTCGCTGGTGATATTTGTCCACTGTTCCATTGCCTCAGTGAATAAACCTTCGTAATTATGAATAAAACGTACTATGTATATTCTAATGCAATAAAAGCTGTTCCTAAGTTTATTATTACGATATTATTTACTAAAGAATACAATAAGTCAGATCTACTCGGTAGCTCTTGTGTATGTGATGTAATAGACACAGTGAAGCGGACGTCTTGAAATTATTCAGAATGAGAGAATACAATGCAAATGTTTTGAAACCAAAAATAGTATTTGGAGAATATTCTCCTTACGAGAGCAGTTGCACAAATAGAGAGCAGTTTCCTCACAGAGTTCCGAGTACATTTACCCTGACCAGAGTACACTTTCTGACAACGCGCTTTCCTAATAGAGTGAATTACTCAGAGTAGCAATCACTCAGAGGTTCGGAGTATCTCGGAGGAAATTCATCAGACATTTCTCCCTGTTTAGGAATTTAGCGCTACCATACACAATGATAACATCCATATGATTGCAGGTAATGATGTCATGCGGATTATTAACCCGCAGGTATAGTAACTCAGGATAACTCAATAAAAGCCACTTAAGTCTGGCTTAATGCCACTGGGGCCCTTTGATCCTCTTCCGCAGGATGCGACCCACATGCGATAATCTTATACGTATGTCTGGATTGAACCCAACTCTTTTAGATGCGAGACTAAGGCGCTACCACTTGAGCCATGTATGCGCATGATGGTATACATATACTACATGCAAAACCATCGCAAACAGGTGATCTTAACACTGCAGAATAAGCCACATGAGGATGGAACTCTTTACCTCAAGTTCTTTCGCACTCTGTGGGCGTCGTCAGGAGCTATGAAATGTTGAAAGGCTAGCAACAGATAGGAAAAAATTCTCTCTGAGGCAAGCCACAATTTTTTCTCCTCTGTTGCTAGTCTTGCAACATTCCATAGCTCCTGACGACGCACAGAGAATGCGAAAGATCTTGAGTTAAAGACTTTCATCGCCATGTGCCTTGTTCTACATATACTACATATTGGTAGGGAAGTAGACCAAACACTGAAGTGTTTACACTACACACAGCGAGGTCAGTTTACTAATCTGTCTGGTTGCAGCTTCCTGTTACGGATATGTATACGGTACTTTGTCAAGGACATGCACTATATTTTGTAACAGTTACACACTGTAATGTGCCATGGATGGTCAGTTTGGTGGGAGACAAAGAACCTCAGATGCATTGAAAAGTATCAGAACAAATTCAGCACAGCTAAAGCCTGTTGCTCATTGCCGGCAACTTAAAGGTAGGCAGCAGGTGTCATAGCTGAGATATTTTGCATACTTTTAACAAATATTTTGTTTTTCATTTCTTAGAGAACTTTGAAAGGGCAGAGAGGCCCACTTGAAGAAAAGCTCTGAAATGTGTTAGTTCCCTCCTATCCATCTCTCTCTCTCTGAGAGATTATATTTCCTCTGTCTGTCTCTCTGTACCTGGCTATCTTCCTCCCTTTGCCTTTCACCCATGCTATCTCGCTGCCTCCGTCTCTCTCCTACTCAATACATCTCTTCTTCTCTGCCTCTCCCAGGTTATCTCTCCCCTTCTGTGTCTCTTGCATCATCCTCACCAGAGGACCAATGCTGAACACGTAATCAAGAATTCCTATCTTGTGTGTTGTTGCCTACCTTAACCCCTCTGGTAGCTCCCTCAAGAATCTTACCTCCACTTTTACTATCTCCCCTCCCATTCTCCCATTACCTCCCGTCCTCTACCATTACTCTCCTTGGTGGTGGTGATAACAGTGGTGGTGGGGGTGATAACAGTGGTGATGGTGACAACAGTGGTGGTGGTGGCTGCCAGGTATAGTCTCCCAGCTGGATGTAAACGGAGATCAGCTGTGTTTATGTCTATCAGCAGGTGAAGGATAAAAGGGTGCCAACGAGGAGGGGTGCCAAGGGAAAGGGGTTCCAAGTGAAGGGGGTTACAAGGGGTAGGGGAGCCCATGAGGAGGGTGTTATGGATGACGGATGCCATGTGAGAGGCGAACTAGAGGAGAAAGAATGGTTGGTGTGGCAGTGTCGAGAGATACAGTGAAGGTGAGAGGGACTTTTCAGAGTGGTGGTGGTAGTAGTGGTAGTGTAGTGGGGTGGTGGTAGTAGTGGTAGTGAGTGGGGGTGGTGGTAGTGTGAGTGGGGTGGTGGTAGTAGTGGTAGTGTAGTGGGGGTGGTGGTAGTAGTGGAAGTGTAGTGGGGGTGGTGGTAGTAGTGAGTAGTGTAGTGGTGGTAGTAGTGGTAGTGTAGTGGGTGGTAGAGTGGTAGAGTAGGTGGAGTAGTGGTAGTGTAGTGGGGTGGTGGTAGTAGTGGTAGTGAGGGGGGAGTGGTAGTGTAGTGGGGGTGGTGGTAGTAGTGGTAGTGTAGTGGTGGTAGTAGTGGTAGTGTAGTGGGGGTGGTGGTAGTAGTGGTAGTGTAGTGGTGGTAGTAGTGGTAGTGTAGTGGGGGGGTAGTAGTGGTAGTGTAGTGGGGGGGTAGTAGTGGTAGTGTTATGGGGGGGTGGTAGTAGTGGTACTGTAGTGGTGGTGGTGGTAGTAGTGGTAGTGTAGTGGTGGTGGTGATAGTAGTGGTAGTGTAGTGGTGGTGGTGGTACTAATGGTAGTGTAGTGGTGGTGGTAGTAGTGTAGTGGTGGTGGTAGTAGTGTAGTGGTGGTGGTAATGGTAGTGTAGTGGTGGTAGTAATGGTAGTGTAGTGGTGGTAGTAATGGTAGTGTAGTGGTGGTAGTAATGGTAGTGTAGTGGTGGTAGTAATGGTGGTGGTGGTAGTAGTAATGGTAGTGTAGTGGTAGTAATGGTAGTGTAGTGGTAGTAATGGTAGTGTAGTGGTGGTGGTAGTAATGGTAGTATAGTGGTGGTGGTAGTAATGGTAGTGTAGTGGTGGTGGTGGTAGTAATGGTAGTGTAGTGGTGGTGGTGGTAGTAATGGTAGTGTAGTGGTGGTGGTGGTAGTAATGGTAGTGTAGTGGTGGTGGTGGTAGTAATGGTAGTGTAGTGGTGGTGGTGGTAGTAATGGTAGTATAGTGGTGGTGGTAGTAATGGTAGTATAATGGTGGTGGTAGTAATGGTAGTATAGTGGTGGTGGTAGTAATGGTAGTGTAGTGGTGGTGGTAGTAATGGTAGTGTAGTGGTGGTGGTAGTGTAGTGGTGAGGGTAGTAATGGTAGTGTGGTGGCGGTGGTAGTAATGGTAGTGTAGTGGTTGTAGTGGTAGTAATGGTAGTGGTGGTAGTAATGATAGTGGTGGTAGTAATGGTAATGGTAGTAGTAATGGTAGTGGTGGTAGTGGAAAAATAAACACATAAGCAGTATAATGTGATCCTTTATTGACAACGTTTCGCCCACGCAGTGGGCTTTATCGAGTCACAGACAGATCTACCTGGAAAATGAGCAACATGGAGATATATATAGGGTACAGTCAGGTGGAGAATGCTGGGTCAGGTGGAGAAAGCTGCATGTGAGTCTTAAAAGTAGTGTGATAGTTAAAAGCATAGTGTGACTTAAAGGACCTGCAGTGTACCATTCTTGAGTTCTAGGTGGGATAGCGTTGAAGAAGTTTCTTGGCAATAGGTTCAGCTATGTTGTAGAAGCCGTTGTTCTGGTTGAAGTTGTTGGATATACAGATGAGTGATGATAATCCTAGAATCATCACTCATCTGTATATCAACAACTTCAACCAAACAACGGCTTCTACAACATAGCTGAACCTATTGCCAAGAAACTCTTCAAGCTATCCCACCTAGAACTCAAGAATGGTACACTGCAGGTCCTTTAAGTCACACTATGTTTTTAACTATCACACTACTTTTAAGACTCACATGCAGCTTTCTCCACCTGACCCAGCATTCTCCACCTGACTGACCCTATTATCTCCATGTTGCTCATTTCCAGGTAGATCTGTCTGTGACTCGATAAGCACTGCTGGGCGAAACGTTGTCAATAAAGGATCACATTATACTGCTTATGTGTTTATTTTTCCATTGTGTCTGTATTTTATACCATTTATTTCCACAGTGGTGGTAGTAATGGTAGTGGTGGTAGTAATGGTAGTGGTGGTAGTAATGGTAGTGGTGGTAGTAATGGTAGTGGTGGTAGTAATGGTAGTGGTGGTAGTAATGGTAGCAGTGGTAGTGGTGGTAGTAATGGTAGTGGTGGTAGTAATGGTAATGGTAGTAGTAATGGTAGTGGTGGTAGTAATGGTAGTGGTGGTAGTAATGGTAGTAGTGGTAGTAATGGTAGTAGTGGTAGTAATGGTAGTAGTGGTAGTAATGGTAGTAGTGGTGCAGGAACTCCCCAAACAATAACTGTCTTGTTACACTCATGCATGCCATGTTTTCCATGCCTTTTGTTTTTGCCGGGACTAATTTTATAGCACACACTTCGTATTAGTCTCCCCATTATGTTCCACTCGTGGATTATTATATGTTTTTCTCACCTGCTCTCCAGGAAGTTAAACCTGAGCGATTTTTGACGTTCCCGATAATTTACATGTTTGAATTACAGCAGTGAAAGTTCTCTGTTCATTCTCATGATTTACAGTTTCAGTGGCTTTAGTGTCTTTTGTGTATTATTATTCCAGTCCGGAGAGTACATGACACTCAAAATAATCCCCGGTTTGGATTCTTTTGCTTTGAAAGTTCTTGTTACCTTGCCGATCATTTTCCTTGTTATGGCTTTGTTATTCAGTGAACGTAAGATCTTCCTCCATGATTACTTACATTTACGTTTTCCTTCAATTCCATCTAGTGGTTTCATTGTTCTGTGTGTTCTGTTCCAGTTTTTATTTCTTAAATATTTCCATGGTAAAGTAGCTACAAGTTGTCCGTGCTGGCCCTTATATTGTTTACAGCGAGCCACTGGGAGATAGAGTTTACAAGGGCTTCCAGGTTTCTTGTAGCCTGGACGGGTGCCACTCATGCAAATTCTAGTGTCATCTACAAAGCGTCCTACAAAAATACGATTTGTATCTTTAGTTTGTCAAATGAGAAATACAGAGTAAAGTTTGTACAAGTACTGTGCCTTAAGGAACTGTAATTCTCGTTTACCATTGCTCTTCTGTTTCTGTTAAAAAGCTGAGGAGGCATAGTCTTATTTTTCGAAATTTTCCCCATTACACCTATTTTGTGTGGCATTACACCATTGTTACAAGTCATCTGCATAGTACTTCAGCATTTTACTCTTAAGAACATAAGAAAGAAGAAACACTGCAGCAGGCCTACTGGCCCATGCGAGGCAGGTCCAATTCACCCACCGGCTTAAGCCAATAGCTTAAGGTAGTCACGTCAGGTCCCATTCACTAACGAAGGAGCACAGCAACTAACCTAGTAGCACTAGCTGGTCAGGTCCAACTCACACCCACCCACACCCACTCATGTATTTATCTAACCTATTTTTAAAACTACACAACGTCTTAGCTTCTATGACGGTACTCGGGAGTTTGTTCCACTCATCCACAACCCTATTACCAAACCAGTGTTCAGCATGTCACAGTGATCCATCATGTCACAGTGATCCATCATGTCACAGTGATCCAGCATGTCACAGTGATCCAGCATGTCACAGTGATCCAGCATGTCACAGTGATCCAGCAGTGACCAGAGGCAGGAGAGTCCTGCTCTTGTGACGCCTAGTGTTTACCAACCTTCCTTCTCGGTACTCTTTCAAAGATTCTAACGAGGCGTAACATCTCTCTCTCTGTATCTACATTGTTACCAACTGCTCTACTGCCATAGAGAGAAATGATATCAAATACAGACGACGATAGAGAGACAAGTGCGATATAATGCGAGTCTTTATTGGCAATTATATAAAACTTGAGACCTTCAATAATAAAGTTCTCTAATCGAATTATAATAATCATGGGGGAGCGCTAAACCCGTAGGATTATACAGCGCATGTGGGAGGGGGGAGGGGTAAGGTATTCAGGCTCAATTCAGGGAACTGGAGCACAAATCCAATTCCCTAGATCAAGAGCCCCTCACCAGCGTCAAGGTAACCTCCCTTGAAGGGGTCTAATTGGATATATACAAAATATTTGGCATAAATGAGGAGAATCTCCCACACATATGTTGATATATACATCTTTGTATAATTTCATTAATCATAAGACTATTACAATCGGTATATTAATATAAAGAGATTCCTAAGAATCTCAAATACCGACTGGTAGATATGAAAAGATTAAAGAATATGAATAATGAAATATAACTATACACAATTAAATTGAAATATGACTATAAGCTCAAATCTATTAATGTCCCCGAGATACTCTGCTTTGACTTATACCGACAATAAGTCATTACAAAAATGGTGTTACAGTGTAGTACGCTGCGTCTCACCCACGGAGACTTACTACACACAAACCAGAGTCCAACACAAGAGAGGCGACACCAGACTAAGCTTGAGGTCTCCACGAATCAACAGCCAGAGGGGAGAGGAGCTCGATGTGACTCCTGAGAGAAGCAACTAGGAAATGCAGCCCCAGCGAGTGAACCGAGCGAGCAGGGGGTAAACAAGTGTCAACAGCCAATTATATGCACAAATAAATATATCCTATCTATTTACACAAGCTAGGTCAAATAATAATATAAAGCAAGATATTTTCATTTTAGCTATTAATGAAAACATCAATACAAAATTATGTGATAAATATATACAGAATATTAATATACGGAATATACATTGAGTCCAGTCCAGGAGACGCAACACAGAGATTGTGGTGATGGTCGAGGTGGTGGTAGCAGTAGTGGTGATGGTGGTAGTAGTAGTAATACCTGGAGTATACCTGGAGAGAGTTCCAGGGGTCAACGCCCCTGCGGCCCGGTCTGTGACCAGGCCTCAATAGTAGCAGTAGTAGTGGTGATGGTGGTAGTAGTAGTAATAGTAGCAGTAGTAGTGGTGATGGTGGTAGTAGTAGTAATAGTAGCAGTAGTGGTGGTGATGGTGGTAGTAATAGTAGCAGCAGTGGTGGTGATGGTAGTGGAAGACGGATGTTCGCCTCGGGGCTGGATGTAAGCAATGATCACCTTTGTTTATATCTGGCAACATGTGGTGAAGGGAGGCGAGGTGCAGGTGGAGCTGTGGAAATAATGGCGGCAGAAGGGAAGGAGGGAGAGTGGGAGGGAGGGAGTGGAGAGAAGAGAAGGGAAACGAAAGAGGGCATAGAAACAAGAAAAATAGCAAGAGGCAGGGCGATGGAGTGGGGCAGTGAGGTAGATAGTTTAAAAAGTTGGTATGCAGACAGATATAAGAAAGCAGAGATGATCAAAGGAAAGAGGCGGTGTGGGTATCATTGTTGTATTTATAGGAAGTTCTAAATCCGTGTGGTTCTTTCAGTTCAAGTAGTGGTGGAGGCTTCATCCACAATTCACCAATCACGAAATACAAAAAAAATAGCTAAACTTCCCCATCTGCTGTAGGGATATCCAAAAATAGTGCTCAATTTGTAACCATTTGAACCGCAAGTAGATTTTCCAAGGTAACACTTAGCCTTCTGAGAACCATCTATCGCTGCTGCACCCGTCTGCCTTCCACTACATTTATGTAAAATGCAGTATTGGTTGTGTTCTTTGAGACTACATATGGTCAACTATTATATATATTTCACTGTAATAAGCTTGTTGTCTTGCATATTTATCTCAAGGGGGCGAGTCTCCCCATCACTTCTCTTCTTCGATCATTACCAGCAGTAAACTAGTACGTCAACATGTCAGTTTCGCTAAGACCGTCAATTCTTTGACTAGCAGTGTTATGAAAACAAGTTTTTCTGACTATTTTACTACCGGAGTGAGCAGAGCGTCAAGCAGAAGCCCTGGTAAGAGCCCAGGTCGTGGGGGCGATGCTACTGCAATTATCTACAGATATGCTGTGTCTTAGTGTGCATATCATACTTGCTGTCTATAACCTTAGTTACTTTAATAGTTTTTATTATACTCTGTGGGCGGTATTTAATAGATAAAGGCAAATAAAGGGCCCAGGAGCTGTAAAACAAGAAACCGTGGAACACTGTATGAAGGAGAGACCATGAAACACAATAAATATGCAGGAGACAGACTTCAGCAATAAACAGGAGAGAGAAACAGGGAGGCAGAAAATAACGGCTCACACATCAACATAAAAATATTGATGATAATCTTGACACCGAACCCGACGTTTAGGTTCTCCTGGGCTCTGTGGTACACTGGACCCGACGTGTAGGTGCTCCTGGCCGCTGTGGTACACTGGACCCGACGTGTAGGTGCTCCTGGGCGCTGTGGTACACTGGACCCGACGTGTAGGTTCTCCTGGGCGCTGTATTACACTGGACCCGACGTGTAGGTTCTCCTGGGCACTGTGGTACACTGAACCCGACGTGTAGGTTCTCCTGGGCACTGTGGTACACTGAACCTGACATGTAGGTTCTCCTGGGATCTGTGGTACACTGGACCCGACGTGTAGGTGCTCCTGGGCACTGTGGTACACTGAACCTGACGTATAGGTTCTCCTGGGCCCGGGTGGACTACACATGACCTCGACGTAGGTCTCCTGGCTCTGTGGTACACTCGAACCTGACGTGTAGGTTCTCCGGGACTGTAGGTACACTGAAAACCTCGACGTGTAGGTTCTCCTGGACTTGTACACTGACCGATGGTGGTTCTCCTGGGACTCTGTGGTACACTAAACCTGACTTAGGTTCTCCTGCGGTCTGTGGTACACTGACCACGACGTGTAGAGTTTCCTGCGCTCTTGGTACACTGTTACGACGTTGTAGGTTCTCCGGGCTGCGGGTACACTAGACCACTGTAGGTTCCCTGGCGCTGTGGGACACGGGACCCGACGTGTAGGTTCTCCTAGCTGTGTACACTGAACCTGACGTGTAGTTTCTCCTGTGGGCGTCTGTTGTACAATGAACCCAGACGTGTAAGTTCTCCTGGACCTGTTGGTACACCTGAACCCGACGTAGTAGGGTTCCCTGGGCTCTGTGGTACACTGGACCCGACGTGTAGGTTCTCCTGGGCCTGTGGTACACTGACCCGACGTAGTTCTCCTGGACGCTGTGGTACACTGGACCCGACGTGTAGTTCTCCTGGACGCTGTGGTACACTGAACCAACGTATGGGTTCTCCTGGCTCTGTGGTACACTGGACCCGACGTGTAGGTTCTCCTGGGCGCTGTGGTACACTGGACCCGACGTGTAGGTTCTCCTGGGCTCTGTGGTACACTGGACCCGACGTGTAGGTTCTCCTGGGCGCTATGGTACACTGAACCCGACGTATGGATTCTCCTGGCTCTGTGGTACACTGAACCCGACGTGTAGGTTCTCCTGGTCGCTGTGGTACACTGAACCCGACGAATGGGTTCTTCTGGGCCTGTGGTACACTGAACCCGACGTATGGTTCTCCTGGGCACTGTGGTACACTGGAACCCGACGTTAGGTTCTCCTGGGCGCTGTGGTACACTGGACCCGACGAATGGGTTCTCTTGGGCACTGTGGTACACTGAACCCGGGTGTAGGTTCTCCTGGGCTCTGTGGTACACTGAACCCGAGTGTAGATTCTCCTGGGCTCTGTCGTTCACTGGACCCGACGTTTGGGTTCTCCTGGGCTCTGTGGTACACTGGACCCGACGTATGGGTTCTCCTGGGCGCTGTGGTACACTGAACCCGACGAATGGGTTCTCCTGGGCGCTGTGGTACACTGAACCCGACGTATGGGTTCTCCTGGGCTCTGTGGTACACTGAACCCGACGAATGGGTTCTCTTGGGCACTGTGGTACACTGAACCCGAGGTGTAGGTTCTCCTGGGCTCTGTGGTACACTGAACCCGAGGTGTAGATTCTCCTGGGCTCTGTCGTTCACTGGACCCGACGTATGGGTTCTCCTGGGCTCTGTGGTACACTGGACCCGACGTATGGGTTCTCCTGGGCGCTGTGGTACACTGAACCCGACGAATGGGTTCTCCTGGGCGCTGTGGTACACTGAACCCGACGAATAGGTTCTCCTGGGCGCTGTGGTACACTGAACCCGACGAATAGGTTCTCCTGGGCACTGTGAAAAACGCTTAAAGAAAACCTGGGGGAAAAAACCCACCTGTGAGCGAAATGTGCAGACATGTTTGCTCTGCTATGTCTCATTTCGCCCACGTCTGTACTCGTCTTGCATGACTTTCAAACCGAAAAGAAATGAAACTTATTGACGGTATATTTGTATCCCCTGATAAGGTATACGATGCAGAAAACTGGATCCGGGGATACTTACTTGATTAATCAAAAATAAACCTGCACAAACAAGCCACTGGGCCAGCTGGCTCAGTGGTTTACGCACTGGCCTGGAGTTTTACGATTCTCTCGCCATGGGTTCAACCCCACCCGTTCTCTGGTTTGTTTCCAATCGGGTTATTACGATTTCGTGAGTCATAAATCTGCACTTCAGAAAGGAACCTTTTTTTTTACAATGTTTCGGTCCGTTCTGGATCACTCTGAAGTCAGAAAATAGTTTCAAGTTATAAGGATCCTCTTTCTCTCTCTCTTAAAGTGATGCGTTTTTTGAGTACTGTTCCAGCCATGGAATCAGGGCGGGATTAAGGCATGGGCTTCATGGGGCTGGAGCCCAGGGGCCTCCGCCAGCTGGATGGCCTCTGCCAGCTGGAGGGCTTCCAGAGATGTTCTCAACTTACGATTCACTGATGTTCTGGAGAAATTTGTTTCCAAGAAATTACGCAAAACAAATGTTTGAATTTTAATTGTGATTAACCTTGTGAAAATACATGTGATATTCTTTAACTTTTTGCCTTTTGGAAATATCACTGGCGAGCTCACAGTACCTGTAGACCAGGGTCCTCACAGTACCTGTAGCCCAGGGTCCTCACAGTACCTGTAGCCCAGGGTCCTCACAGTACCTGTAGCCCAGGGTCCTCACAGTACCTGTAGCCCAGGGTCCTCACAGTACCTTAGCCCAGGGTCCTCACAGTACCTGTAGCCCAGGGTCCCCCAGTACCAGCCCAGGTCCTCACAGTACCTGTAGCCCAGGGTCCTCACAGTACCTGTAGCCCAGGGTCCTCACAGTACCTTTTCAGCCCAGGGTCCTCACAGTACCTGTAGCCCAGGGTCCTCACAGTACCTGTAGCCCAGGGTCCTCACAGTACCTGTAGCCCAGGGTCCTCACAGTACCTGTAGCCCAGGGTCCTCACAGTACCTGTAGCCCAGGGTCCTCACAGTACCTGTAGCCCAGGGTCCTCACAGTACCTGTAGCCCAGGGTCCTCACAGTACCTGTAGCCCTGGGGCCTCACAGTACCTGTAGCCCTGGGGCCTCACAGTACCTGTAGCCCTGGGGCCTCACAGTACCTGTAGCCCTGGGACCTCACAGTACCTGTAGCCCAGGGTCCTCACAGTACCTGTAGCCCAGGGTCCTCACAGTACCTGCTAGCCCAGAGTCCTCACAGTACCTGTAGCCCTGGGGCCTCACAGTACCTGTAGCCCTGGAGCCTCACAGTACCTGTAGCCCTGGGGCCTCACAGTACCTGTAGCCCTGGGGCCTCACAGTACCTGTAGCCCAGGGTCCTCACAGTACCTGTAGCCCAGGGTCCTCACAGTACCTGTAGCCCAGGGTCCTCACAGTACCTGTAGCCCATTGTCCTCACAGTACCTGTAGCCCAGGGGTCTCACAGTACCTGTAGCCCAGGGGCCTCACAGTACCTGTAGCCCAGGAGCCTCACAGTACCTGTAGCCCAGGGGCCTTACAGTACCTGTAGCCCAGGGGCCTGACAGTACCTGTAGCCCAGGGGCCTGACAGTACCTGTAGCCCAGGGGCCTTACAGTACCTGTAGCCCAGAGGCCTGACAGTACCTGTAGCCCAGGGTCCTCACAGTACCTGTAGCCCAGGGGCCTCACAGTACCTGTAGCCCAGGGGCCTGACAGTACCTGTAGCCCAGGGCCTACAAACTTCTAGTCCTGTCTGCACGTGCCCAGCTCTCACATTGACCTGTAGCCCATTTCCATCAAGTAAAAATGTAGCCACCCACAGTACCTGTAGCCCAGGGCCTCACAGTACCTGTAGCCCAGGAGCCTCACAGTACCTGTAGCCCAGGGCCTTACAGTACCTGTAGCCCAGGGGCCTGACAGTACCTGTAGCCCAGGGCCTGAGCAGTCCTGTAGCCCAGGGCCTTACAGTCCTGTAGCCCAGAGGCCTGACAGTACCTGTAGCCCAGGGTCCTCACAGTACCTGTAGCCCAGGGGCCTGACAGTACCTGTAGCCCAGGGGCCTGACAGTACCTGTAGCCCAGTGGCCTACAAAAATTCTTAGTCCTTGTCTGCACGGAATTGTGACTTTTTTCGTTACTAATATTTATTTGATACAACTGCGCCACATATTCGCAATAAATTGGTATAAAAATATATCACAAAATGGAAATAAGCCCTGTTTGATGCCGTTCACTATAGCAGACCAGATCTGCCTACCTGGAGGGTGTTCCGGGGGCCAACGCCCCCGCGGCCCGGTCCTTCATCACAGGGAGGACATCGCCACATCCGGAGGAATAGTCTTTCAGCTCGTGTACACAAGAACTCGTTTCCTGATTAGGAGGCGTGGTCTCAGACCCGGCCGCGATGATATGTCCCAGCCATTAAGATATTTAATATTACAAGGTGTATAACATAACAGGAGTATAAAGTGTGGTGAGTAGAATTATAACCAGTGTAGAAGCCAAGTATTTCGAGGCGACGCAGTTGGTTGCAGTTCAGTGTAAAGTTTTACCCTCTAGATCAGTAGTCCCCAACCGTTTAGTACGAGGTACGAGGTATGACCAGAGCTATGGTAAGATGGGGAAGGAAGAAGGATGGGTAAGGATGGAAATATGGGAAAAGGGTTGGTGGGTGTAAGGGAGGTGGGGTATTAAAGGTAAGTGGCCTAACCGCTTTGGCGCAATTTATACAAGTGTGTGTGTGTTATTCATGAATACATTGAATTTATAAGATGGGTATACCTCCTGCCCATCAGTTTCACACAGTTATACCAGCTGTATACCTGCATGTCGCTGAGTTGGAAGGATGCATACTTTTTGTAATTGCCTTTTTTTCCCTAGAGGTCGGTCGTAAGACTGTTGCTGCAGATGGTAGTTGCAGGGCGTTAGATGGAGATTGGCTGCTAACCTGGAGTTGGTTGGAGCAGTTTCTGAGGTGGTGTCCTGCCGTAGGATGTTTGCAGATGTTACAAGGTTAGTTGTAAGGTGTAGTCTGTTAGAAGCAAGTCTCCCAAAATTGGGATGTATTTATCCTTGTTGTTGGACATTCAATGGTTCTGGTGGTATCCATTCTTCTATATCTTCGGGGAGGTCACTCAGGATCATTGGTCTTGGGAAGTTCTTGTGGATGAAGCGTCGGACTCTTTGTTGGAGGGTCATCCTTTGGGGAGGTGTGCTGATGATGTAGTCGGTGGTGTTTGCTGGTTGGGGAGGGTTTTCTCTGTCTGGTAAATAGACTTCCTGCATGTCGTATAGTTGTCTCTTCTTTAATTTATCTAGCCTGACATTTAATGCAACGATCTCCTGTTGGATGTGCAGGTATATCAAAGGGTCAATTTGAAAAGCCAAATTCAAAGGAGGGCCGCATTTTGTGATTTCTGTAATTATGAATAACAATAATATTTTGTAAGTGTTGACACTGCAGTGTGGAACCTACATAAAAGTCAATTCATATTTACATGTGAAGGCAGCATACATTTTCTAAAGTATTTATTGATTTTCAGTGGCTGTCATAGTGGTTTATGGAAGAGACCTTGTCCTGACCCCCCTCCTCCATCCCTCCCCCTCCATCTCTTCCTCTTCCCTCCCTCTATCCCATCTTCCATTAACCCAACAGTTTTTTAATGTGCTCACAAAATTTTGGTTTCTTTTCTCTTTGGGCATAGTCTCTCAAGGCTATATATAGCTGCTCACGCTCGATTTTGTAATATACACCTGTGTACAAGTCAGCATAAGACACCTGTATACATGTCAGTATGAGACACATGTGTACAAGTATAGTACACTTTCAAAACAAGAGATGCCAAGCCACTGATGATCCTTTTTAAATAATTTGTTTTCTCTAGGCTGGAATATTGCTATACACTAACATTCCCTTTCAAGACGGCCGAAATTGCAGATCTTAAGAATATACAGAGAACTTTCACTGCGCATATATGTATAGTCAAGCACTTCAACTACTGGGACCCTTTGAGGTCCCTTCACCTGTACTCCTCTGAACGTACGCGAGAAAAATACATCATAATTTACACCTGGAAAATCATAGAGAGACTTGTCCCAAATCTGCACACGAAAATGACTCCCAACAAAAGCAAAAGACTCGGCAGGTAGTGCAACATAACTAAGAGTTAACACATTAAGTGTCAGGGGCCCAAGATTGTTCAATTACCTCCCAGCATATATAAGGGGCATTACCAAGAGACTCGTGGCTATCTTCAAGAGGGAGCTGAAGAGGCACCTAAAGTCAGTACCTGACCAGCCGGGCTGTGGTTCGTACGTTGCACTGAATGCGGCCAGCAATAATAGCCTGATTAATCAAGCCCTGATCCACAGCGAGGCCTGGTCATGGACCGGGGCGCGGGGGCGTTGACCACCGGAACGCCCTCTATGTAGACCTATGAGCAATTCACTATAATACACGTATGCATAAGTCAGTATTCGTGTGTATAAATCCTCACATTATTTCTCAATTTATTTCTGACACCCCTGCCTGTGTACACCTCAGGTCTGTGTACACCTCAGGTCTGTGTACACCTCAGGTCTGTGTACACCTCAGGTCTGTGTACACCTCAGGTCTGTGTACACCTCAGGTCAGCTACCATTTTTTTCTCTCGTCTGCCACTCAGGTATGTGCATGAGTTAATTGTTTAATATTCCTGCTAGCTCAGACTACATCCTCTTAGCAATGGTTCACACATCAACTGGTGTGTTATCAATGGTTCACACATCAACAGGTGTGTTATCAATGGTTCACACATCAACAGGTGTGTTATCAATGGTTCACACATCAACAGGTGTGTTATCAATGGTTCAGACATCAACAGGTGTGTCATCAATGGTTCAGACATCAACATATATCTCAGTCACCTGGCAAGCTCTCTCGTGGGATCTAAGACAATGTTCCCTTATTATTATTTGATTTTGTTGTTGTAGGTAGTCTTGCTATCATTGTTGCTTTTGCTATTGGTACTGCTGTTGGTCTTGTTTTTGTTGTTATTGTTCTTTTTCTTCTTCGTCTTCTTAGTGTCGACCTTCTTGTTGTTGTTTATCATCTCGTTTTCACATCCTCTCTCCTCGTCCTCCTCCATCCTCATTTTTTTTTAACTTGCTCAGTAAACATAAGATGTTTCACTGAACAAATGCGTAAAATACCTTACTAACGCAAATTATTTAGTCACCAAGATGATATTACAGTCAAATTCACTCTCAGTCTCACTCGTGGTGACACTCACCCTTATAAACACCCTCACCTAACCTCACCCTGAAGCACCCTTCACACACTCACACTGTCTCACTCCTGCACACAAGAGTGAAGGGAGGAGAGTGTTGAGGTCATCAGGTCCACTTAACCTCACACTAGTTGACACCAACCACTGTACAGGAACATCATTGTTTCTCTCGACACATCTACTCTTTCGTTTCTCTCAATAAAGTATATTGTGCGTCTGGTAAGACTGCACCACCGTCTCGTGTGTCTGGTAAGACTGCACCACCGTCTCGTGTGTCTGGTAAGACTGCACCACCGTCTCGTGGGTCTGGTAAGACTGCACCACCGTCTCGTGGGTCTGGTAAGACTGCACCACCGTCTCGTGGGTCTGGTAAGACTGCACCACCGTCTCGTGGGTCTGGTAAGCCTGCACCACCGTCTCGTGGGTCTGGTAAGACTGCACCACCGTCTCGTGGGTCTGGTAAGACTGCACCACCGTCTCGTGGGTCTGGTAAGACTGCACCACCGTCTCGTGGGTCTGGTAAGACTGCACCACCGTCTCGTGGGTCTGGTAAGACTGCACCACCGTCTCGTGGGTCTGGTAAGACTGCACCACCGTCTCGTGGGTCTGGTAAGACTGCACCACCGTCTCGTGGGTCTGGTAAGACTGCACCACCGTCTCGTGGGTCTGGTAAGACTGCACCACCGTCTCGTGGGTCTGGTAAGACTGCACCACCGTCTCGTGGGTCTGGTAAGACTGCACCACCGTCTCGTGGGTCTGGTAAGACTGCACCACCGTCTCGTGGGTCTGGTAAGACTGCACCACCGTCTCGTGGGTCTGGTAAGACTGCACCACCGTCTCGTGGTCGGTAAGACTGCACCACCGTCTCGTGGGTCTGGTAAGACTGCACCACCGTCTCGTGTGTCTGGTAAGACTGCACCACCGTCTCGTGGGTCTAGTAAGACTGCACCACCGTCTCGTGGGTCTGGTAACACTGCACCACCGTCTCGTGGGTCTGGTAACACTGCACCACCGTCTCGTGGGTCGGTAAACTGCACCACCGTCTCGTGGGTCTGGTAAGACTGCACCACCGTCTCGTGTGTCGTGTAAGACTGCACCACCGTCTCGTGGGTCTGGTAAGACTGCACCACCGTCTCGTGGGTCTGGTAAGACTGCACCACCGTCTCGTGGTCTGTAAGACTGCACCACCGTCTCGTGGGTCTGGTAACACTGCACCACCGTCTCGTGGGTCTGGTAAGACTGCACCACCGTCTCGTGTGTCGTGTAAGACTGCACCACCGTCTCGTGGGTCTGGTAAGACTGCATCACCGTCTCGTGAGTCTGGTAAGACAGCACCACCGTCTCGTGGGTCTGGTAAGACTGCACCACCGTCTCGTGGGTCTGGTAAGACTGCACCACCGTCTCGTGGGTCTGGTAAGACTGCACCACCGTCTCGTGGGTCTGGTAAGACTGCACCACCGTCTCGTGGGTCTGGTAAGACTGCACCACCGTCTCGTGGGTCTGGTAAGACTGCACCACCGTCTCGTGTGTCTGGTAAGAATGCACCATCGTCTCGTGTGTCTGGTAAGACTGCACCATCGTCTCGTGCGTCTGGTAAGACTGCTGCTTCAAGCACTCAGACAAATCCTTCAGCTACAAGTAAGAGCTACACACGCAACAATTCAATTTAACCTAAAATTAATGTTAATAAGCTAAAATCAAATACTTAAAGCAACACTAACATGGCTCATCTTTTACGCCAGCAATAACAACACAGCTGATAGTCTCGCCGCTTCGCTGTGTTAGTTACCATTCTGTCCTAGGCACATGTTAATTAGACACTAGGCCTGTTGTAGATGCACGCGTGTGTGTGTGTGTGTACTCACCTAATTGTGGTTGCAGGGATCGAGACTTAGCTCCTGTGTGTGTGTGTGTGGCATCATTGACAGCTCGGTGTTGCTAATATATGGCATCCTTGTTATACAGCTAAAAAAAACTAAGAGTATGCTGCAGACGTCTCAGGCTCTGGGCTGATTCTATTCAATGCAAGAAAATGTTGTACAACAAAACATGTGACATAATAGAACGTAATGCATTTGTGTTTGTGGTGTGTTTAAGGGGAAGCACAGAGAAATAATTCATACCAGCAATTCTCCCTGACAAACTTAAACATACGATTCATCTTTGATGGAACGATGCAGAGGGATATTCTAACTATTCAAACAGACCAGCTCTCCTTAACCACAGTCACAGGGACAGTTACATCAGGGAGAATATTGTCTCCGCAGTCTTGAGAATGTGTTAGGGAAGGACAGAGCTCGCCTCCTGGCGGTGAGTGACACTCATGCAGGAGATTTTCTATTCGGTGTGACTAATTGGTCCATAGGCACTCGCATCGCCCTTAGATCATTTGTATTAGAGTAGCTCTTTACCTCACTGCTACCATCCTCACCACCCACAAGTGTATCTGCAGTAGTGCATTGTCAAACCATTTTGAATACCATGGTCTTTATTTAACAAAGAGGAAAACATTGCAATGAATGAAAGGATTAATATCAAGAAAAGCCTTGCCACAGTCAGATGCCCAGCAATAAAGAAGTTGCAACAACTATGCAGACCCAATGACAATCAAAAGTGGTTGGAATTACCTTGCAAGCCTGGACAGATGCGAGCTGTTGGTGTTGGACTACACATGTGCATCCACATTACTGACAATTATCTCTAATACACCAGAGACAGAGGTGCAGCTGCCAGTTTCATCAGTTCCAAAAGACGATAATACAATGAACTTACTCATCAGTACGAGTTTATTCACATAATTTCACAGATCGCCTCTCATGGGAAAAATGCTCATCACAACTCGTGAAGGAGTTAGACTAACCTTATTAGAGGAACTAGGGATACCAGATCAGTTTTGCGTTCAATCGTCTCAGTGTTGCAGTTCTGAGGGGCAACTCTTGTGAATCTTATGCACACGCCTCAACTATGTGTGAAATGCAATTATCACACAGTCATATTGATAACATAGACCTTAAACCAACTGTATTCAAACGGCCTTTAGAGGCGGGGAAAGGAGGAGGATCGTGAGGACCAGGATACTAAAATGTAGACAGGTCTTCCCTAATGCCTTCTTCAAACAATCTTAGGGTAAAAACACTGGCTGTTTCCCTGATCCTAGTTTATTACGCGTATAAAATCCTCGCCAGTCGATTTTTCCTGCCAAATAATTTAATATGACCAAAGTTAAATTTAAAAATCGGTAGTAAAACTTAGGCTAATAAAAATAGTTTTCTTATCAAATAAAAGACACATCAACACATCTCTTCTTACTAATCAAAAAAAAAAAAACCGAGTTTGGAAAGCATCTTTACTTCTTGTCTGTTATATCATAACAACCTCGTAAATATATCTTTTAATGAACAAACAAACCCACGTGGATAAAATATTAATAAAAAAACCAGATCAGAGGAGTACTGGATATCTCTGCCTTAGACTGAAGACCTCTTCAGCAGTTTAAGTTACCTACCAAACTGTACATTACTCTTATCTTCCGGTTTGTTTTCATCACGTTCATTTACTACGCTGTTCTGATCCACTGTACCTTAAGCCTATTTTCCCCAGCTCAGCAATAAAATTCCCACGTTATATATCTCAGGGGCTTAATGGTTAACAAGTTCGCCAATAATAAAACTTAAATGCTTTCACATACGTTTATTTAAAAGTTTTTGTGACGCTAATGCGTAAGTAGTGAGTCTGTTACTACAGGAGCCTAGTTTTTTCTAGTTGGAATGTAACTAGTCGACTTTCTCTAGTACCAAATTTTATAAGTAATATTTAAGTAATCAAATTTATCAATTTTATGTATATTTTTTGGTAGTCAATAATAAAATATATTGTGTATCTCAGTTGTGTGAACTTATCGCCGGGTGTGCTCAACCTTCTCTCTCTCTCTCTCTCTCTCTCTCTCTCTCTCTCTCTCTCTCTCTCTCTCTCTGCTCTCTTCTGCTCGCTCTGCTCTCTCTGCTCTTCTCTCTCTCTCTCTTCGCTCTTCTCTCGCTCTCTCTCTTCGCTCTCTCTCTTCGCTTCTTCTCTCTCTCCTCTCTTCTCGCTTCTCTTTCGTCTTCTCGCTCTCTCTCTCTCGTCTCCTTCTTGCTCTCTTCTCGCTTCTCTCGTCTCTCTCTCGCTTCTTCTCTGCTCTCTCTCGCTCTCTCTCGCTCTCTCTCGCTCTCTCTCTCTCTCTCGCTCTCTCTCTCGCTCTCAATCATGGTCCTCAACTTTTTCCAATCCTTAAACCTCTTCCAGTAATCAACCCTCTTACAAGCCTTCACCTACTTCCAGTACTATACATTCCAGTCCAACATCTTCCATTACTTTCTCTTCCAGTCCCTAAACATCTTCCAGTCATACTTTTGCATTACCGACTCCACCAGTACCACCATCACCAACACTTCCATCACCACCATTAACATACCACCACCAATAGTACCGCTATCACCAACAGCAATAGTACCACCACAACAACAATAGTACCGCTACCACCACCAACAACAGCACCGCCACCAACAATAGTACGACTACCACCATCAACAATAGTACCACCAAAAAACAATAACAGCACCTCCACCACAACCAACACTAGCACTACCACAACCACCCAACAATAGCACCACCACCAACAACAATAGTACCACAACCAACAATAGCACCACCACCAACAACAATAGTACCACAACCAACAATAGCACCACCACCAACAACAATAGTACCACAACCAACAATAGTTCCACCACCACCAACAATAGTAGTACCACAACCAACAACAGCACCACCAACAATAGTACCACTACCACAACCAACAACAGCACCACCAACAACAATAGTATCACTACCACAACCAACAACAGCACCACCAACAACAATAGTACCACAACCAACAATAGCACCACCACCAACAACAATCCAACCACCAACAATAGTACCACAACCAACAACAGCACCACAACCAACAACAGCACCACCAACACCAATAGGACCACTACCACAACCAACAACAGCACCACCAACAACAACACACTACCAACAACAGCACCACCAACAATAGCACCACCACCAACAACAGCACCACCACCACCAACAATAGCACCATCACCACCAACAATAGCACCATCACCACCAACAATAGCACCAACAACAACAATAGCACCACCACCACCAGCACCAACAACAACAATAGCACCACCACCAACAACAACAGCACCACCACCACAAACAGCAGCACCACCACCAACAACAACAGCACCACCACCACCAATAACAATAGCACCACCTGCACCACCACAAACAACAGCACCACCACCAACAATAGCACCACCACCAACAACAGCACCACCACCCTCTCATAAGCACGATCTCCAACGTAAAAACAGAACACTGTTCCTACATCAACATAACAATCATAGGGTGTTCTAGACACATACCAACATAACTGACTACCAATTTAGCCCTTACCGCCCCTTTACAAATGGATGAAAATCCTGTGCATTGTCGGACCCAGCTTCCCTTAATGCTCCCAGGTAACACTGATAGCTATTTTGATCAATCATGTTGTGATGGGCGGGAATCGTGAGGCTTTTTGAGGGATTCTCTGCTTTATGGGTTATAAAAAAGATTTTAAGCTGACATTGAGACGGAAAATGGATGGAAATGGAAAGTTGAAGATCAAAGTGTGGGGCCCTGAAGGTGCCAGTGGGGCCCTGAAGGTGCCAGTGGGGCCCTGAAGGTGCCAGTGGGACCCTGAAGGTGCCAGGGGGGCATGAAGGTGCCAGTAAGGCCATGCAAGTGCCAGTGTGGCACCTTCAGGGCCAGAGTGTGGCCCTGTAGGTACCAGAGTGTGGCCCTGTAGTAGTCAGTGTTGCTCCTTACAAAAGGCCAGGTCCTATTCCTTCACCTCAGGTTAGGGGACTGACCAGCCATCTTCCATAAAACCTGGGACTGATCATCTCAAAATTACCTCTCCACTGCCGTCTCCAGTGACAGTCTCCATCCAGTATTCGACTGAGGAAGCCTGCTGTGAAGGCGAAACGTTTCGCCCCCCCCTAAGATACCCAAGTGTTGTACCCGAGTCATGTTTATCATTTTGTGGAAAACGAATTTATTTTTAGGTTATACTGGTAAAAAAAAATACGAATTTTAATAAAAGCTGGTAAAAAAAAATACGAATTTTAATAAAAGACGGCGATAGTTTTTTTAATATTATTTAGTTGTGTTTAGTGACTGGAGATGTAAAGGAATCAATCTTGAAGTATATACTAGAAATCCAAACACATCCTAACCCGGAGTTAGGCGATGTCTAACAAATTGCCGCAATACTGGAACATTTTAATAGCACAATAGCTGCTAGGAATGTTTATTAAAAAAAAGTATCACTCGATAAGAGTTACTTAAAATTCATGATTAGTATCTTAAAAAAGACAGAAAAAAATAGGTCAAAAGATTTTTCTTATTTAAGGATTTTGACAGAACTGGTCGCTAAGGACAACCTGCTTCAGGAAAACATGAAAAGGGAAAACATTGTTTGTAACACCAGGTACCGCTGCTGGCCACGGGGACTGATTGCCTCATCTTCCACCTCTTCAGTCTTCTTGTTTTTGTTCCGGCATTGTATTGATAAAACCGACCACCCGCTGGCCACAGGTCTACGGAATAAAAATTTCTAATTCTTCATCTTGTTTAAAAAAATTTGGTTTGCAGGCCTCTTTGTCACCAGTGGTGCTACACCTGGGTGAACACAGTCCACCGTCACCAGTGGTGCTACACCTGGGTGAACACAGTCCACCGTCACCAGTGGTGCTACACCTGGGTGAACACAGTCCACCGTCACCAGTGGTGCTACACCTGGGTGAACACAGTCCACCGTCACCAGTGGTGCTACACCTGGATGAACACAGTCCACCGTCACCAGTGGTGCTACATCTGGATGAACACAGTCCACCGTCACCAGTGGTGCTACACCTGGATGAACACAGTCCACCGTCACCAGTTGTGCTACACCTGGGTGAACACAGTCCACCGTCACCAGTGGTGCTACACCTGGGTGAACACAGTCCACCGTCACCAGTTGTGCTACACCTGGATGAACACAGTCCACCGTCACCAGTGGTGCTACACCTGGGTGAACACAGTCCACCGTCACCAGTGGTGCTACACCTGGATGAACACAGTCCACCGTCACCAGTGGTGCTACACCTGGGTGAACACAGTCCACCGTCACCAGTGGTGCTACACCTGGATGAACACAGTCCACCGTCACCAGTTGTGCTACACCTGGATGAACACAGTCCACCGTCACCAGTGGTGCTACACCTGGATGAACACAGTCCACCGTCACCAGTGGTGCTACACCTGGATGAACACAGTCCACCGTCACCAGTGGTGCTACACCTGGATGAACACAGTCCACCGTCACCAGTGGTGCTACACCTGGATGAACACAGTCCACCGTCACCAGTGGTGCTACACCTGGGTGAACACAGTCCACCGTCACCAGTGGTGCTACACCTGGGTGAACACAGTCCACCGTCACCAGTGGTGCTACACCTGGATGAACACAGTCCACCGTCACCAGTGGTGCTACACCTGGATGAACACAGTCCACCGTCACCAGTGGTGCTACACCTGGATGAACACAGTCCACCGTCACCAGTGGTGCTACACCTGGATGAACACAGTCCACCGTCACCAGTGGTGCTACACCTGGATGAACACAGTCCACCGTCACCAGTGGTGCTACACCTGGATGAACACAGTCCACCGTCACCAGTGGTGCTACACCTGGATGAACACAGTCCACCGTCACCAGTGGTGCTACACCTGGATGAACACAGTCCACCGTCACCAGTGGTGCTACACCTGGATGAACACAGTCCACCGTCACCAGTGGTGCTACACCTGGATGAACACAGTCCACCGTCACCAGTGGTGCTACACCTGGATGAACACAGTCCACCGTCACCAGTTGTGCTACACCTGCCCTACATGGGTTCGAGAGTTTTCTTACTACCGCAGCCCGGCCCTGGTCCAGGTTTGTCTGGTGCTTGCCTGGTCAACCAGACTGTTGATGTTGGCAGCCCTCTGGCCCATATACTCATCACAGCCTGGTTAATTACGCACTTGACCGACCAGATTGTTGACTTTTCTCAAGACGACTTCAAACTCAGTATTATAATAACCAGCAGAGAAGTTATATCCAGACATCTGTAAGGCATGTATTTAGCGCTTAGTTCCATATAATAATATGAAACTAAGCGCCAGTAGACAGCAACCACCCAGGGAGGTACTACCGTGTAAAACGAAAGCCTGTAATTGTTTTACATGATGGTAGGATTGCTGGTGTCTTTTTTTCTGTCTCATAAACATGCAAGATTTCAGGTATGTCTTGTTACTTCTACTTACACTTAGGTCACACTACACATTCATGTACAAGTATATATATATACACACCCCTCTGGGTTTTCTTCTATTTTCTTACTAGTTCTTGTTCTTATTTCCTCTTATCTCCATGGGGAAGTGGAATAGAATTCTTCCTCCGTAAGCCATACGTGTCGTAAGAGTTGACTAAAATGCCGGGAGCAAGGGGCTAGTAACCCCTTCTCCTATATACATTACTAAAGTTAAAAAGAGAAACTTTTGTTTTTCTCTTTGGGCCACCCCGCCTTGGTGGGCCACCCTGCCTTGGTGGGCCACCCTGCCTTGGTGGGCCACCCTGCCTTGGTGGGCCACCCTGCCTTGGTGGGCCACCCCGCCTTGGTGGGAAACGCCCGATTTGTTGAAAGAGGAAATAATAATAATAATAATAATAATAATATAAGGCATGTCTGGTCATGTTGAAAATGGCATAAAATACCAACAGGTTGATACGTCTTACTCATCATGAAAAATGGTATGATGATACCGATAAGATATAGAAGACACTTATGTACACTTAAGAACATTTATTAGAGGAAACGTTTCGCCACGAGTGACTTGTTCGGTACATAAGTGTGTTTTCTCCCACATTTTACTTATCATGTCTGGCCATATTTACTCTCTTGCCCTTCACACACATTACCTTACACAGGATGATCTAACAAAATTATGCTAGAAAATATGCTTGATGTGAATAAAGTAGAAAATAGTTCAACTCTGACTATCTTCAACTGCTTCCCCACTCATGAAGCTGCGTTGAAAGAGGTTCTTTAAAAACACTATTCTTGGAAAAAAAGAAGATTCACCAGAGGATGACAGCCGTCATTTACCACAAGAAGGATTCGAATTTGATGCTAAAACCTTGATTCAAACTTAGATGTCACGGAATTTCAGGAGGATTTAGACAAACTCAATTCCTGTTCAGTAAAGTGGCAGATGCAGTTCAATGTAGATAAATGCAAACTTCTGAAGCTTGGGAATATGCCTGAAACAGGTTCCCTAACGAAGCTGAACGAACGAGACATTGGGATCTACGTTTTTATTATTTGCGCCAGATGCGTCCATATTTACACGCCGTAAGACTGTACTGTGTACTGTGATACCGAGTTTGGAGGTTCGAATCCTGCTGTGGACTGAACGATAATGTTTGTAAATAATTTCGCCCGTTTGCGAATTGTTAAGCAAGTTGTGGACATTTACCGTAAAAAAAGCCAGCACAAATTTATTTGCAGTGTCTGAATTTTTAATAAAATGCCAGAACAAGAACATGACTACGCAAGCTTTTTTGCAGTGAGCGTCGCAACGAACAATAGTGGCCAGCAGCGTGCACGGGGCCCACTAATGGAAACAGATAAGGGTCATGTGGAGAAACGCAGCATTTGAAGATGGCGGACTGATGAAGCCACTGGTTGGCGAAACGTTTCCACAATATACCCAAATGTTGGACAAGTGTCTAATTCATTAACCTGTTGGTTCTCTAGTTATCTACATTCCTGTCAGACACAGCACCATCTTGGGATCTTGATGTAGGGAATTCTACGCTTGCCCAACCTATATGCATGACCTACTTCCACCTGTGGATTTGTCCAAACTGACTCCGGCTATGACTGCTTCGCGTCACATGTCTACTGTATATAAGCTCCTCCGTACATATACTGCACTCTTTTCAGATTGATGGACTGAACACATTAACTCCAGGCTGAGGGACTGATTACCTCAAACTCCTGATCTTAACCAATTTGACTGAGTGTCAAACTCATCAGTAGTAGTAGCAACAACATCGCTCTAATCTAGAGAAGATAAAATAAAAGAGAAGCGTTGCCGCGTACCTTTCTCCCACCACGACACCTCATCACAACACCTGAATCTTCTTTCTCCCACCACGACACCTCATCACAACACCTGAATCTTCTTTCTCCCACCACGACACCTCATCACAACACCTGAGTCTTCTTTCTCCCTCCCACCACGACACCTCATCACAACACCTGAATCTTCTTTCTCCCACCACGACACCTCATCACAACACCTGAATCTTCTTTCTCCCACCACGACACCTCATCACAACACCTGAGTCTTCTTTCTCCCTCCCACCACGACACCTCATCACAACACCTGAATCTTCTTTCTCCCGCTTATATATCATGCTCTCCCCAGGTATCTGTAGCATGAAAAAGAAAGCCTTTCGTACAGCTAACCTTCTCTTTAATAAACTTTACTAAAACTGCACTTAGTATCTCTTAAGATCAAAATCTCTCGGCCTTGTCCTCCCATTGTTGTATTATGTATCTTCCTTGTAGCAGAGCTGTAGTCTTCATATTCCCTGTCTTGATCTCCTGCTGATTGGTGGTGGGTTGTAATCTCTACTACTGTTACCTTGGATCATTAACACTTAATTGTCCTTGGATTTTTTTAACATATTATAGAGAGAGTAATGGGTACATAGGCCCTGGAAATTCCTGCTGCTTACCTCTTCCCCATTTAATTAGAATTCCTCCCCCCCCCCATCCCGGCGCGATGACAAGTATCAAGGTTGGTATTATTAATCGTACTTAATTTAATATGATAAATGATGAGTTATGTTATTTTCCAAAGAGAGAGAGAGAGAGAGAGAGAGAGAGAGAGAGAGAGAGAGAGAGAGAGAGAGAGAGAGAGAGAGAGAGAGAGAAAGAGAAAGAGAAAGAAAGGAGAGAGAAAGAGAGAGAAAGAGAGAGAAAGAGAAAGAGAAAGAAAGGAGAGAGAGAGAGAGAGAAAGATAAAGAGAAAAGAGAGAGAGAGAGAGAGAGAGAGAGAGAGAGAGAGAGAGAGAGAGAGAGAGAGAGAGAGAGAGAAAGCTATCACTTTTAGACAGTATGCAGCAATTTTAACAACAATGATTTACAGTTATTACCAGCAGTGGGTGGATGATTTTGTGGTGTGTGTGTGTGTGTGTACTCGCCTAGTTGTGGTTGCAGGGGTCGAGTCACAGCTCCTGTGTGTGTGTGAGAGAGATCACACAAGCACCACAGTCACCACCATACAGAGGCACAACGGTCGTACACAAGGTGGTCTGCTTGTACCTGTGGGTTCGTCGCTCGTGCCAAGGTCACCTCACTTCCTCCCGAGACTGTAAACAGTTTACCTGGTGATGCCTCGTTATTCAAGCACTTCAACCTGACTCTTCCTCCTCCTCTTCCTCCACCCAAACATTACATTATTTTACTTCCTCTCTTCCTGCATCCTCAGCCCACAGGAGCGATGACATCAGTCTGAGGCTCCTCCCCCTCCATCAGAGGTGCCTACCATTATTCTATTGGGATATGACGTCAACCTGAGGCTCCTCCCCCTCAACCAGAGCAGCCAATCATTGTTCCAGAGGGAGATGACATCAACCTGAGGCTCCTCCCCTTCAACTAGAGCAGCCAATCATTGTTCCAGAGGGAGATGACGTCATCCTGAGGCTCCTCCCCTCAACCAGATCTGCCAATCATTGTTCCAGAGGGAGATGACGTCATATTGAGGGTACCCCCCTTCAACAGCCAGGTGGTAATGACGTCAGTCATCATTATTATTCCAGAGCTGCATCACCATCAGGAAAAGCAGAAGAAAAAATAAGATTTTTTCTTTCCATTAATCAGGAGGGATAGTAACCCAGAATAAACCAATAAACCCACTATATCTGGCTTATTTCCACTGCAGTCCTTTGATCCTCGTTCTCAAAAGGCAAACACTACATTAGCTAACAACCAGGTACCTACCAACTTCTAGGTGGACAGGGGCAACAAAATGTTGGGTTTTCCTTAGCTGAATCCTAAACTAACACTCACATCACTACCCACAACATTGACTGGCACCCACATCACCACCCACACCAACATCCACTGGCACCCACATCACCACCCACACCAACATCCACTGGCACCAACATCCACTGGCACCAACATCCACTGGCACCCACATCACCATCCACACCAACATCCACTGGCACCCACATCACCACCCACAACAACATCCACTGTCACACACATCACCACCCACAACAACATCCACTGGCACACACATCACCACCCACAACAACATCCACTGGCACACACATCACCACCCACACCAACATCCACTGGCACCCACATCACCATCCACATCAACATCCACTGGCACCCACACCAACATCCACTGGCACCCACATCACCACCCACACCAACATCCACTGGCACCCACATCACCACCCACACCAACATGACAACTCACGCTGCCACCCAGGCTGCCACCCACATCACCTGAGACACCCAGGTGAGTCTCAGATCACCTGCACTTAAGATAATTAATGTCGGGAGAATTAATTAGCAACTTAATGAGGTGTTTATAATTTGTCCCACACGTTGATATATTAATTATTCTTATCACGACACCTGCCCTTACCTGGCCACGTGGGAGGGGGAGGGGGAGGGTGAGACGAGTATGAGAGAGGGGAGGGAGGGGTGTGGGGTTTAAAGAGCGACTCTGGTAGTAACAGTAGTAGTAGCGGCGGCGGCGACAGTAACAGCAGCAGCAGCAGCAGTAGCAGCAGTGGCAGCAGCAACAGCAACAGCAGCAGCAGCAGCAATAATAATTAAATAATCAATACCAGTAATAATATTATTATTGATCTTTATTTCTACAAGTACATGATAAAACTACTACAGACCTAGTTGAGATCACTGGCATACTATATACCTGGAGTATACCTGGAGAGGGTTTCAGGGATCAACGCTCCGCGGCCCGGTCTATGACCAGGCCTCGCGGTGGATCATGTCCTGATCAACCAGGCTGTTACTGCTGGCCGCACGTAAACCGACGTACGAACCACAGCCTGGCTGGTCAGGTACTGACTTTAGGTGCCTGTCCAGTGCCTGCTTGAAGACAGCCAGGGGTCTATTGGTAATCCCCCTTATGTATGCTGGGAGACAGTTGAACAGTCTTGGGCCCCTGACGCTTATTGTGTTGTCTCTTATCGTGCTAGTATCTCTCCAAGAGAGAACCCGCAATAATGGATTCAAATTAGATAAGGGATATAGGAAAGTATTGGTTCGGAAATAGGGTAGTTGATGAGTGGAACAGTCTGCCTAGTAGGGTTATTGAAGCTAGGACCTTGGGTAGTTTCAAATTTAGGTTGGCTTTTCATTTGGGGGATGTTGCACCGCCTTCCGAGTCCTTTGCTTTGTTGGGATTGATTTTCGTGTGCAAATTTGGTACTAATCCTTCTAGGATTTTCCAAGTGTATATTATCTTGTATTTTTCCCGCCTGCGTTCCAGGGAGTACAAGTCAAGGAACTTCAACCGTTTCCAGTAGTTTAGGTTTTTTATCGTACTTATGTGTGCCGTGAAGGCTCTCTACACTCTCCAGGTCAGCAATTTCGCCTGCCTTGATAGGCGCCGTTAGTGTACAGCAACATTCCAATCTAGAGAGAACCATCATGGGCTTGGCGTCCCTAGTTTTGCAGGTTCTCATTATCCATCCCAGTATTTTCCTAGCAGATGTGGTGGATACATTGATGTGATCTTTGAAAGTGAGATTCTCTGACACTATCACTCCAGGTTCTTCATTTTAGTTTTCGCTCTACTTTGTGGTTTTAATTTGTTTTATAGTCCGATAGTTTTAATATATTAAGTCCCTGGTTATGCGGAGCATTTCTGTCAACTTAGGCTAATATTGTCCCCCAGGATGCCACCCACAACAGTCGATTAACACCCAGGTACCTTCTCACTGCTAAGTGAACAGTGACAGCAGGTGTAAGGAAACATGCCCATCGTTTCACCCGTGCCGGGAATCGATCCAGGACCCCTCAGGCTAGGTTAAGCTAGGATAGACTAGGCTAGGTTAGATATGGGTTAGGTACAGATTAGGATATATAAACGGTTATGCAATACGTATATTTAAAGGCAAATCGATTACGAAAATAAATGCAATACGTCTGGCAGCGTGTTTCTGCAAATATAAGTATCAAAAATATTTGCCCGTTCGTCACTTGTTCTCCCTCCAGCAGGACCATCCTCCACGACACACTTATCTTACGCCTCCATTCTCGAAATGACTCTTCTGTCCCACAAGTCAGCCAGTCTCAGTCACACTCTCTCCTTCCCACATACTCAAAGAATACCTCCTTCCCAGGGGTGTGAAACTACGACCAGCTCCCCAGGTGTGAAACTACACCACTCCCAGGTGTGAGACTGACCAGCTCCAGGGTGTGAGACTAAGACCAGCTCCCAGGGGTGTGAGACTACGACCAGCTCCCCAGGGGTGTGAGACTAAGACCAGCTCCCCAGGGGTGTGAGACTAAGACCAGCCCAGGTGGACAGACCAGCTCCAGGTGTGAGACTAAGACCAGCTCCCCAGGGGTGTGAGACTAAGACCAGCTCCCCAGGGGTGTGAGACTAAGACCAGCTCCCCAGGGGTGTGAGACTAAGACCAGCTCCCAGGGGTGTGAAACTACGACCAGCTCCCCAGGGGTGTGAGACTAAGACCAGCTCCCCAGGGGTGTGAGACTAAGACCAGCTCCCCAGGGGTGTGAGACTAAGACCAGCTCCCCAGGGGTGTGAGACTAAGACCAGCTCCCCAGGGGTGTGAGACTAAGACCAGCTCCCCAGGGTGTGAGACTAAGACCAGCTCCCCAGGGGTGTGAGACTAAGACCAGCTCCCCAGGGGTGTGAGACTAAGACCAGCTCCCCAGGGGTGTGAGACTAAGACCAGCTCCCCAGGGTGTGAGACTAAGACCAGCTCCCCAGGGGTGTGAGACTAAGACCAGCTCCCCAGGGGTGTGAGACTAGACCAGCTCCCCAGGGGTGTGAGACTAAGACCAGCTCCCCAGGGGTGTGAGACTAAGACCAGCTCCCCAGGGGTGTGAGACTAAGACCAGCTCCCCAGGGGTGTGAGACTAAGACCAGCTCCCCAGGGGTGTGAGACTAAGACCAGCTCCCCAGGGGTGTGAGACTAAGACCAGCTCCCCAGGGTGTGAGACTAAGACCAGCTCCCCAGGGTGTGAGACTAAGACCAGCTCCCCAGGGGTGTGAGACTAAGACCAGCTCCCCAGGGTGTGAGACTAAGACCAGCTCCCCAGGGGTGTGAGACTAAGACCAGCTCCCCAGGGGTGTGAGACTAAGACCAGCTTCCCAGGGGTGTGAGACTAAGACCAGCTCCCCAGGGGTGTGAGACTAAGACCAGCTCCCCAGGGGTGTGAGACTAAGAACTCCTGCAAACCTTGTGCTTTTCTGCAGTGGAATTTTAAGTAAATCCACAATACTTTGTTCCAGCTTTCAACTTGAATACTGGTTGACGGGGTTGGAATCCAGATTTTGGGCCTCTTGAAGGAGTTGAGCTACAGCTCTGAGCCTCTTCAATGACATGATTATCTATATTTGAGGTAGTGCTCTAGCGTCAGGACCTGGCAAGCTGACAAACTGTGCTTAAGATCATTGCACTTTTAAAGATGTTTGACACAAGACATTTTTGTATGCTGGAACATTTTATTTTTAATATTTTTTTCAACATAAGCTTCAACCAGTCTATATACAGCTATTAAAAGTATTGAGATGGGGCCCGTACTGTAGGTGCTGATGCGGGAACCCATAGCCTATGAGGAAGTGAATACAAAAAAAATGGCTTGAAGGAAAAATACTGAGATTTCTCATTGAGACTGTTTCGAATATTGGATTTTGAATGTGTATGCGAGGCTTGTGTTCTTGTTCCTCACCTTAAATTTTAGTGGTATTTTACAGAGATGACCTCAAGCTCATGGGCCGCTTAAGAGTTTTGAATCACAGTTACTACACCTCTTGAGGATGTCTTGACAATGTCTCCCCAGGTTTGTTTCAAATTTTAGTAGCGATTGGCATTTGTGTTGTAGCTACTGGTCTCTTGAAGGTGTTGGTTTACAGCTCCTGGGCCTCTTAAAGGTCTCTTCATGGTGCATCGTTCAACTGATCTCTTCAGGGTGATGAACCACACGTCTTTGTGCTGCTAAGGATGCCCCTGTCTCTCTCTCTCTCTCTCTCTCTCTCTCTGAAGAATTTGAGGCCAAACTTAAGGAATGACAGACTGATTTCAAATAATACCTATGTTTCAGAGGGTCGAACTCCAGCCCCTGGATCTCTGGAGTGCTTTGAGGTGTAGCTTTCGAGAATTTTAGGCTTTTGCACCATAAAGTATTGTATGGTACTAGGCTGAGGTTATCGGAGATGACTGATGCCTCTCACGGATCCCGCAGCCAATATATCTCATTTTATTAATATGCCAAGACTGTTAACTTAAATAATTTTTAGTTTCTCGGATTCAGGTACGAAACATAAATTCTACGGCCTGGGAAAGTAGTTGTGGCGCTCAGCTGTGAATACCGAACTGAGGTGTTGTGAGTATCACAGTCACTTCTTTGTTCCTGGTTGTTATTCTATTGTCGCCGCCATGTTGAGGGCCAATAATTTCTTTCACTTTTTTCTTTTTCTGTATTTGTAGAATTCTTGGGGATTAGCTTTATGTACACCAGCTTTACAGATTCTTACTTATTTCATCTCTCATTTTAACAGTAATTCACATGTTTTCGGTTACCATTTAATTTAAATTTCCTGTATGAAAAGCGTTTTAGCCCTTAAACTCTCAGCTAATAATGTTGTCATCCAGTCTGAATTTGTTGTCTTATCTTGTTTTGGTAAATTATTCCTATCACTATTTTTAAGTTTGAGTTCAAACAAATTCAAAGTCATCTCTATTATTATTATTATAATCAAATAGAAGCGCTAAACCACAGGGTTATACAGCGCTGCAGGTTATTGTAGGATGCAGGGAGAGTGGTTGTAAGAGGAAGATGGACGATTAGTAGGGTATGGAGTGCAAGATGACGGTGGATAGTGCAGGGGAGGAGGGTAGCAAGAGATCGAGGTAGAAGGGACTGAGGGAGGTGCTAGAGGTATAATCTTCAGAGTTTGTGTAGTAAGTCAGTTTCTGTCAAAAAGTCAACAAGAGAGTCAGGATTAAAGGAGGGTCCATCTGCAAGAAGGGAAGGTAAAGAAAGGGCCGCAGAGCGAAGGCGTCGTTGGAGGTAAATTCTGCGTGCTCGTTGATAGAGTGGGCAGTCCAACAGAATATGTCGAACAGACACTGGAACCTGACAATGCTCACAGAGAGGGGCAGGGAGCCTCTCCATGAGATACCCGTGAGTAAGACGAGTGTGGCCGATGCGAAGACGGGAGAGTGTAGTCTCCCAACCTCGACATTGGTGACAAGAAGGCCAGAAACCTATAATCGGTTTAATAGTCATTAGTTTGTTATTTAGCAGGTCAGACCAGCGTTG
>WNWK01006630.1:0-103544 GCA_009830355.1 Cherax destructor | reverse complement strand
TTTAGGAGTTCTGGTTAGTAGTAATCTGAAGCCAAGACAACAGTGCATAAGTGTTCGCAATAAAGCTAACAGAATCCTTGGCTTCATATCAAGAAGTATAAATAATAGAAGTCCTCAGGTTGTTCTACAACTCTATATATCTTTGGTTAGGCCTCATTTAGATTATGCTGCACAGTTCTGGTCACCGTATTACAGAATGGATATAAATGCACTGGAAAACGTACAAGGAGGATGACAAGTTGATCCCATGTATCAGAAATCTTCCCTATGAGGATAGACTGAGGGCCTGAATCTGCACTCTCTAGAAAGGCGTAGAATTAGGGGGATATGATTGAGGTGTATAAATGGAAAACAGGAATAAATAAAGGGGATGTAAATAGCGTGCTGAAAATATCCAGCCAAGACAGGACTCACGCAATGGTTTCAAGTTGGAAAGTTCAGATTCAGGAAGGATATAGGAAAGCACTGGTTTGGTAATAGAGTTGTGGATGAGTGGAACAAACTCCCGAGTACCGTCATAGATGCTAAGACGTTGTGTAGTTTTAAAAATAGGTTAGATAAATACATGGGTGGGTGTGGATGGGTGTGAATTTGGACCTGACTAGCTTGTATTACCAGGTCAGTAGCTGTACTAATTCCTTAAGTGGAAGTGACCTGACCAGGTGGTCGGCTGACCAGGTGGTCAACTAGACAATTATATGAGTGGGTGCGGTTGGGTGTGAGTTGGTCCTGATAGCCTGTGCTAGGTCAGATGCAGTGTTCCCTCCTTAAGTGAATGTAACCTGACCTGGCTGGGTCGGGGCTTAAGCCGTTGGAGATTTGGACCTGCCTCGCATGGGCCAGTAGGCCTGCTGCAGTGTTCCTTCTTTCTTATGTTCTTATGTTCTTGATCACTCCCAGGTCTTTGACATTAGTTTTTCGCTCTATTGTGTGGTTGGAATTTGTTTTATACTCCGATGAAATTTTAATTTCCTTACGTTTTCTATATGTGAGTAATTGAAATTTCTCATCATTGAACTTCATATTGTTTTCTGCAGCCCATTTAAAGATTTGGTTGATGTCTGCTTGGAGTCTTGCAGTGTCTTCAACGGTGGACACTGTCATACAGATTCGGGTGTCATCTGCAAAGGAAGATACAGCACCGTGGTTTATATCCCTGTCAATGTCCGACATGAGGATGAGGAACAAACCATACCACGGGTGGGGTTCGAACCCGCGGTCAGAGAGTCTCAAAACTCCAGACCGTCGCGTAAGCCACGGTAGTCATGAGGAACAAAATAGGAGCGAGTACTGTGCCTTGTGGAACAGAGCTTTTCACCGTACCAGCATCAGACTTTACTCTGTTGACTACTACTCTTTGTGTTCTATTTGTTAGGAAATTATAGATCCATCTGCCAACTTTTCCTGTTATTCCTTCATCACGCATTTTGTGTGCTATTACACCATGGTCACACTTGTTAAAGGCTTTTGCAAAGTCTGTGTATATAACTTGTGCATTCTGTTTGTTTTTTAGAGCATCCAGGACCTTGTCGTAGTGGTCGAGTAGTTGGGACAGACAGGAGCGACCTGCTCTAAACCCATGCTGCCCTGGGTTTTGTAATTGATGGGTATCTAGATGAGTGGCGATCTTGCTTCTTAGAACCCTTTCAAAGATTTTTGTGATATGGGATGTTAGCGTTATTGGTCTGTAGTTCTTTGCTATTGCTTTACTGCCCCCTATGTGGAGTGGGGCTATGTCTGTTGTTTTCAGTAACTGCGGCACGACCCCAGTGTCCATGCTCCCTCTCCGTAGGATGTTAAAAGCACGTTCCATGAGTCTGGGCCTGGGGGGGAGTGGATGGGCATGTCATTTATCGCCTCTTCGAAGTCATTTGGCGTCAGGATAATGTCAGATAGGTTTGCGTCTATCAAGTTCTGTGGCACTTTCATAAAAAAATCATTTAGGTCTTCGACTTTCAGTCTGGTTAGCGGCTTGCTAAAGACTGAGTCATACTTGGACTTTAGTAGCTCACTCATTTCCTTGCTGTCATCTGTGTAGGACCCATCCCGTTTAAGTAGTGGCCCAATACTGGATGTTGTTCTCGACTTTGATTTGGCATAAGAAAAGAAATACTTTGGGTTTCTTTCAATTTCATTTATGGCTTTTAGTTCTTCCCGCGTTTCTTGATTCCTGTAAGATTCCTTTAGTTTTAGTTCGATGATTGCTATTTCTCTGACCAGTGTCTCCCTACGTATTTCAGATATATTGGCCTCTTGTAGCCGCTCTGTTATTCTTTGCCTTCGCCTGTATAGAGAGCGCCTTTCTTTTTCTAGTTTACATCTTCTCCTCCTTTTCCTTAAGGGAATTTGTCTTGAGCATACCTCCAGTGCCACAGAGTTAATTTGTTATAGACATATGATAGGATCTGAGATGCTTAGGCTATCTTCCCAGTTTATATAATTTAGGACATGGTTTACTTGGTCCCACCTTATGTTTTTGTTATTGAAGTTGAATTTGGTGAAGGCTCCCTCGCGACTGATCACATTTTGTCGGTCTGGGGCTCCCCGCATGCATGTCTGGACCTCTTTTATATTGTGATCTGAGTATATTGTTTTTTATATGATGACATTTTGTATCAGATCATCATTGTTAGTGAAGATGAGGTCCAGCATATTCTCCAATCTTGTAGGCTCTATTATTTGCTGGTTTAAGGTGAATTTGGAGTGGAGATTTAAAAGCTCGTGTGTATGCGAGTTTTCATCTGAGCTGCCTCCTGGTGTTATCTCTGCTACCACATTATTTGCAATATTCCTCCATTTTAGGTGCCTTAGGTTGAAGTCCCCCAGGAGCAAGATGTTGTGGGCAGGAGCTGGAAGGTTTTCCAGACAGTGGTCAATTTTCAGATGCTTTTCCTGGAATTGTTGGGACGTCGCATCCGGAGGCTTGTATACAACCACGATGAATAGGTTTTGATTCTCGATCTTTACTGCTAAAACTTCAACTACATCATTTGAGGCATTTAGTAGTTCTGAGCATATAAGTTACTCTGTGATATACAGGCCAACCCCCCCTCCCCCTTTTGCCTGTTCACTCTGTCACATCTGTATAGGTTGTGACAGAGTGAACAGGCAAAAGGGGTGGGGGTTGGCTTGTATATCACAGAGTCACTTGTATACTCAGAACTACTAAATGTCATATCATTCACATATACTAGGAACAGCATCGGTCCTAGGACTGACCCCTGTGGAACCCCGCTCGTCACAGGCGCCCACTCAGTATGTGTGTGCCTGTGAGAGAGAGAGAGATTGACCATGGGATAGAATTAACCTCTGAAAAAAACCCGGGCCGGGACTTCATTGGCGAACCTACTACTCGTTCCGAAGATATCATTGCCCCTGGGATGCATGCTTGTGCTTGTGTCAGAAGCCAGACACAGGTATGGTAGGATTGTGGATAGTAGAGTCAGAGTGCACATGCTGTGGATTCCATCTCACATTGGTCTTCAGATGCATGATAGAACTGATAAATTGGCTAAGTTTTATGCTTTCAAAGAGGGGGTAGATTACAATCTTGGCTTGTCAGTTAGCAGTTTGAGAACAATAATACGAAAAGAACTAGAACTGAATTTTATTGACTTAAGACTCAGGGAGATTGACACCAGTCAGTCCATCTATCATCATTCTATCATGCAGGAGGAGCCACATGTCTATGGTGCATCCAACAAAATAAGCAGACTCTTGGATGTCACTACCGCCCGCCTCCGGCTGGGTTACAAGTATCTTTGGCAGGTTAAATCACCACCACCAGATGTAGACCAAACAAAATGTAAACTTTGTCAGTTGGATTATTGTCACACCCTGCGTCATTATGTACTGGAGTGCGTCACACCCTGCGTCATTATGTACTGGAGTGCGATAAAATTAATGAATTCAGAGACAACTCACTCAGAAATGTTCAAGATATGTCAAAGTATTTTATCCACAGTGGTATATTACAGACCATTCTGGAAAAATACCCTGACTTTGCTCCCTGTAAATAAAGCATTGCTACGTGTGTGTGTGTGTGTGTGTGTGTGTGTGTGTGTGTGTGTGTGTGCGCGTGTTGATTGCCTTTTTGTCCTGTGCACATGTCGATTGAAGGCTGGGCCTGTTGTGTGTGCGTGTGTGTGTATGTATATATGTGTGTGTATGTGTGTGTGTGTATGTGTATATGTAAGTGTGTATGTGTGACCCAACAATAAAATTTGCACCAAGAACTCATTACAGTTGTGACTGGGTGTAGACTAGTGAAGTGTTCATTGCGTTATAATTTGTTCATGATTGTAACCATGTATAAACGTAAGTAAGTAAATTTACTTACATGTTTCATTACCTTTGTAACTTGTGAGTTCATTACCTTTGTAGCTTGTTAGTTCATTACCTTTGTAACTTGCTCAGCTATCATAACTTTGGGGTCCAGTCCCTGGACCCATTATGTACCTCTGTAATCTTTTGACTACCGCCCACAGGATGGGTATGGGGTGCATAATAAAGATATCAAACTAACCCTGGGATGGGATTAGCCACGTACCAAAGATATCATTGCCCCCTAGGATGGAATTAACCACGTACCGAAAATATCATTGCCCCTGGGTGGGTAGCCGGTGAGGGTCATGGCGTGGGAGTGGTCAGCAGTAACAATAACAAGAGTATCGTCCAGATCTATCACCTTCAGAGCAGCCTCCACTGTCTCGTCGAAATGAACCAGCTCCTCCAGGCCACGTCTGGGCTGACTGTAGTGCAGCGCCAGGTCTATAGCACCAGACTCCACCTGCAGCGGAAGATATATACATAACATGATGATGGGAGAGCACTACTCTAATAATAATAATATTTTGTTCTAGCATGATACAATTTTTGTACAGAGATGGGTGACATTTAGGTGTGCATTCAGAAAGTCCATTGTTATGCAGAACATTTAGGGCAAACTTAAACCTAGTTTAAGACTAAAAGGGCAATAACTACTGAAGGCAGGTCCTGCTGTAGGCTTACTGAAAGGTTCTGATATAATAATACTAACTTACGCTGTACAGGCTGGTCCATTTACCCTCTCAGGTATGTCTAACATATTGTTAAGATTCCCACTCCTACCCGCTCTCTTCTCTCTCTCTCTCTCTCTCTCTCTCTCTCTCTCTCTCTCTCTCTCTCTCTCTCTATTTATATATCTCACTGTCCTCTCCCTCTCTGTATCACACACTCCTTCCCTCTTTATCTCACACTCCTTCACTCTCTATCTCACACACTGATTCACTCCCCCTCAACCTCACACTCTTCACTCTCTACCTCTCAACATACTCCTTTACTCTCCCTCTACTTCTTCCAGTCCTTCACTCTCTTCCCTCTCTCTCCCTTAGACTTTCTGTTACGGTCAATCACTCTCTCAGTGTCTCAGTTTCTCTACCTTTCACTCTCAACCTCTCACTCGCGCTCTCTCCCTGAACTTCTCGTACTATTGTCAAACTATATAAATATACGTTAAAACACTGTTATGTGCGCTTCTTCGGCAAATTACGAAGGAGTGTACTGAGACAGGTGTATGACATGAAGTGGATAAACAATAAGGAATGTCAGAGAGACTTCATGTCACTGGAGGAACAAAGAAATAGAGGAGATAGTAATTGACTCTCTAAATCGTAAGTACACGATTGCAAACAAATTAGGTAAAGGGTGGAGTCTGAACCCGTGGTATACCTGGAGTTTACCTGGAGAGTGTTTCGGGGGTCAACGCCCCCGGGGCCCGGTCTCAGACCAGGCCTCGTGGTGGATCAGGGTCTGATCAACCAGGCTGTTACTGCTGGCTGCACGTAAACCGACATATGAACCACAGCCCGGCTGATCAGGTACTGACTTTAAGTGCCTGTCCAGTGCCTTCTTGAAGACAGCCAGGGGTCTATTGGTTATCCCCCTTATGTATGATTGGAGGCAGTTGAAGAATCTTGGGCCCCTGACACTTATTGTGTTGTCTCTTAGTGTACTCGTGGTGCCCCTGCTTTTCATTGGGGAAATGTTGCATTTCCTGCCGAGTCTTTTGCTTTCATAGGGAGTGATTTTCGTGTGTAAGTTTGGCACTAATCCCTCTAGGATTTTCCAAGTGTATATTATCATGTATCTTTCTCGCCTACGTTCCAGGGACTTCAACCGTTCCCAGTAATTTAAGTGCCTTATCGTACTAATGAGTGCTGTGAAAGTTCTCTACACATTCTCCAGGTCAGCAATTTCGCCTTTCTTGAAGGAGGCAGTTAGTGTACAACAGTATTCCAGCCTAGAGAGAACAAGCGATTTGAAGAGAATCATCATATGCTTTGCGTGCCTTGTTTTGAAGGTTCTCATTATCCATCTTATTATTTTCCTAGCAGATGAGGTAGATACATTGTTGTGGTCTTTGAAGGTGAGATCCTCTGATATTATCACTCCCAGGTTCTTCATATTAGTTTTTCTCTCTATTGTGTGGTTAGAATTTGTTTTATTCCCTGATACAGTTTTAATTTCCTCAAGATTTCCATATCTGAGTAGCTTAAATTTCCCTTCATTGAACTTCAAATTGTTTTCTGGAGCCCATTTAAAGATTTGGTTGATGTCCGCTTGGAGTCTTGCAGTGTCTTCGATGGAGGACACTGCCATGACAATTCGGGTGTCATCCGCAAAGGAAGACACAGGCCAATGTGTTAAGCACTGGGCTAGTTGGCTCTAATAATATTCATCCAACTAGGCATATTTTTATACACCACAGGGAGGCTAGCATGGGCCATCACTGTGACCACAAATACAAGTTTTTATACATGAATCCCAAACCAGCGTGGCTGTGACGTATTCTGACTAAAATCCCTTCAACACACCATGTGCGTTGATGGCGGTTTTGAGAGGAACTTGAGCTGGAGTACGCCAGAGCCACGCTGGTATGGGATTCATCTCTAAAACTGCATTTGTGGTCACATTGTGGCCCCTGAACTTAGATAACTACATGAATGGAACAACGTAGATACCTGTGTTTATGCAGCAACTTGTGAACAAACTGACTGATGTTGTAGTAACCAGGGTTAGACTTGGCTACAAGTACTTCTGACAGTTCGGCAGACACACAGATGATTATAATAATATCTTTATTTACTACAAGTACATGTACATGGTATACAGGCCTAGCTGACATCAGTGACATACTACTATATAGAAAGTCCCTTGTTATGCTGAGCATTTCGGGCAGATTAGGTCAGTGTCCTAGGATGCGACTCACACCAGTCGACTAACACCCAGGTACCCATTTTACTTATGGGGAACATAGACAGCAGGTGTAAAGAAACACGCCCAATGTTTCTGCCCTTGCTGGGAATCGAACCCAGGCCCTCGCCGTGTGAAGCGAGAGCTTTACCCACCAGACCACCAGAGCCAAATACAAAGAATGTGGCCAAGCCTATAGTTACTATCTTGAACACTATTTTAGGAATAGAGTGATAGACAGTATAATAGCCTATGGGATATGTCAAGATTTCTAATTAATGAAAATAAGATGCCAGATATATTTAGCAAATTTCCTAAATTTTCTTGCAACTGTAGACATTAATTCAGATGTACTCCTGTAAACCTTCTTGATCTATTTCCTAGAACTTTCATGCATGCATATGCTCTTGCGCTGGCGTCCTCAGGATGGATAATGGGGTGCACAATCAACTAGCCGCCTCTGCGGCAAAATATAAAAAATACAGTGGGGCCCATGCTGACGTTCCTAGGGTGTATATAAATATACTTAATTAGATGAATGAGTCTTATTAGGGCCAGCTGGCCCAGTGGTTAACACACTGGCTTTTAGGACTCACTCGCCAGGAGTTCAAACCCCACCCGTTCCATGATTAGGTAATTGTCAGGGTACAAAAGGAAGAAATTTTACAGAACGTAGAACAACAACTTGAGGGAGAAATTAGAAATTATGCTTATAAATATTTTACAAAAATAACACTGAACAATGACTCAGTGTTATTAGTTAATCAAAGGTAAAATAACGAAGCATGGCAGGTTCTCACCATGAGAAAGAATCCTTCAGGAGAGTTCTGCAACACAGCTATCGCAGACAACACCATCTCCTTCAAGCTGGGAGTCCCGTCAAGACTGTCGTCACGGTCCACCTGCTGTGGCGTGTGACGTTCACCGAACAGTCCTGTGAAGCCAGGGAGAGTGTGACGCAAGTAAGAGTGTGGCGCCAGTAAGAGTGTGACGCCAGGGAGTGTGTTACCAGAGAGAGTTACCAGGGACAGTGTTACCAGGGACATTGTTATAGTGGTTAAATCCTCCCTTATGCACAACTTTCCTTGTATGAATCTTAGTCGTGGCTTTGTCTCTGTAGATGCTTTCCTTTCCCATTACATTGTAAAATGCTCCAAACTTCAGAACACCCGTGACTTAACCTGATTCTTTTTTCCCCTTCTCCCTCTCCCTCTTCCCCTTTCCTCTTTCTTCTTTGGTTTTCTTTCTCCTGCCTTGGGTATTTGTCCTTTATTATTTTCCCCCCTCAGTGTTCTTGTTCCTACTTTGTGGGCCCCTAGCTTCCTTGTGGGCCCCTAGCTTCCTTGTGGGCCCCTAGCTTCCTTGTGGGCCCTTAGCTTCCTTGCAGTGCTCTTCTTTCTTAGCATTTGACTGACTCCACTACTACTACTGCTATTACCTCTACCACTACCTCTCTTCTTCCTTTCCTACTTCCTCTCTTGCTCCCGTCCCTGTCTGCTGACCTATATATACTCCCTCCTTCTCTCCTTTTTGTTAGTGTGACTTTGTAAATGGTCCAAGTCGGACCGAAACGTCGTCGTAAGCTCCTCTCTTCTATGTGTGGGTTATTTGTGTTGTACATGTGTCTTCGTCATCAACTTGTGACTATTGTATGACATAAATATGATATAGTGTGACAATTGTCATATGCTTTTATTGTCACCAGAAATGTTGGTAGTCATTAAAAATGTTGCTAATTATTGTGTTGATAGCCACCATAATTTTTTGTAGTCACCATCTGTCCAGTGTCCTTCCATCTATCCAGTGTCCTTCCTAGGACCCAAGTGTCCCTCCAACTTGTTCTTGTGTCATGGTGTGACCCACCATACAAGCACTAAGACCACACGAATATGACTAGTGAAGCAGAGGTCACAGTGTCGTGAGTCACAGTGAGTCCAGTAGCTGCTACATGTGACTATAGGCACCATGACTGTTATTATTATTTTTAACACATCGTCCGTTTCCCACTAAGGCAGGGTGTGGCCCAAAAAAGAAAAACTTTCACCATCATTCACTCCATCACTGACTTGCCAGAGGCGCGCTTACACCACAGTTATAAAACTGCAACATTAACATCCCTCCTCCAGAGTGCAGACACTGTACTTCCCATCTCCAGATTTAAAGTCTGGCCAGCCGGTTTCCCTGAATCCCTTTATAAATGTTACCTTGCTCACACTCCAACAGCATGTCAAGTCCTGAAAACCATTTGTCTCCATTCGCTCCTATCTAACATGCTCACGCATGCTTGCTAGAAGTCCAAGCCCCTCGCACACTAAACCTTCTTTACCCCCTCTCTCCAACCTTTCCTAGGCTGACCCCTTCCCCGCCTTTCCTCCATTACAGATTTATACACTCTCAACAACCCCTCCTCAGCCCTCTGGATAATAGTTTTGGTAATCCCTCACCTTCTCCTAATTTCCAAACTACGAATTCTCTGCATTATAGTCACACCACACATCGCCCTCAGACACGACATCTCCACTGCCTTAACCAGTAAAGATGTCGTCCCATCAATAAACCATCGTAACAAATGACGTGATCAACATATGGCAAGTACCACAGTACAGTAACAACAATAACCAGAATTCACTGACAGCAAGACACAGGTATCACCCACCCATCATTGACAGCAAGACAAAGGTATCACCCACCCATCATTGACAACAAGACACAGGCATCACCCACCCATTAGATAGTTGGTGGATTTAAAGTCAACATCACGTAGCTGGCGTGTGTTGGTAACGTAAGCGTGGGTGGCGTCAAGGTCCTCCTTGTCCTGCTTCCACTCCTCCACCAGGTTCCTGCCGTCAGACCTGGGACACCGGGGCTTCACCGACAGCAGCGGCGCGCCCATCTCCTGCCGACCTCCACCCATAATCACCTGAAACACGAGTATACACGTCAACACACGCGTCTGTCCAACCCTCCCCCCACTCACACACTACTGTTATTATGATTTTGTACACACAAGAGGTAAAACCGTTTGTGGTCATTCCCACACACTTCCTCTATGATGGAGGGGATCGTTATAGGTAAAACTGCTACTATAAACAAGAATGTAGTGAAGAAAGTAAGTTACAATACTCTGGCTGGAACATTGCACAAATAATGCACACTTTGACAGGAAACTTTAGACGATGAGGAAAAACAGAGACAACCAGAAGACATGTCGGTAGTAGTTGTATTAATAATAATAATATCTTTATTTACTACAAGTACATGTACAAGGTATACAGACCATAGCTGACATCAGTGACATACTACTATATAGAAAGCCCCTTGTTATGCTGAACATTTTCACAATGTATCATGTATTTCGTTTTACTTAATTTAATTTTTGGTCGATCACCATGCCCAGCCCTTCTAGGGCAGGGTAGGTGTCAAGGCTGGAGCTTGCTACCATCTGCAGCTCGTAAGCCTGCCCTTCCCGTTAGGGAAGGTGGCAGACCAGAGGGGCCTAGCATCTATCTACCTCCATGCCTCGTGCTGGTGGGGAATGTGGCTAGGCCTGGGGCCAGTTGGTCCCGCCGATGAGGGGTACCCCCTCCCATGGGAGACATAGGTCTCTGACACTCCCACGCCAGGGAGCCGGAGCCGGGTCGCCATCTGGTAAAGACCCGGGCCGGGAGAATTCCCGGTGAATCAACACCTCCTCCACCTAAGTTAATTTGTAAATGTAAATAATGCAATTTTTCACTAAAACTTATTTTTTTTTAATCTTGATTTAAATCAGCAAAAAAATATTATTTGAATATGCAATGATAAATATTCTAAGATAATTGAATGTGTATCCCACTTATATAGAGGCAATATCCTTAGTATATGAATAACCTGCACGTACAAAGGTGAAACTTATGACGACGTTTCGGTCCGACTCCGACTTGGACGTGGCTCTGGTGGCTTGGTGGTTAAAGCTCTCGCTTCACACGGCGAGGGTCTGAGTTCGATTCCCAGCCAGGGTAGAAACATTGGGCGTGTTTCTTTACACCTGTTGTCTATGTTCACCCAGTAAAATGGGTACCTGGGTGTTAGTCGACTGGTGTGGGTCGCATCCTGCGAAACTTACCTAATTTGCGGCTTTCTATACAGTAGTATGTCATTGATGTCAGCTAGGCCTGTATACCTTGTACATGTACTTGTTGTAAATAAATATATTATTACTATTAACTAAACACACCGGTCCAAGTCGGACTGAAATGTCGTCATAAGTTTTAGTTTCCAGTCACAGTATTGTGACTTTTTATTCTGTATCTTCAATCACATCATCAATATAGAATTTAAAACACAAGGGTGAAGGGATACCACCTTGTCGTACACCCTTGTTAGTGATATAAACATCATCTTTTTTCCTCCACACACAATTCTTGCATAATAAAATACTCGTATACAGTATCAGGAGAGCTTCCTGTATCAAAAACCATGTCCCCTTAGAATAAAGTGGTCCACTTTTTCAAATGCCTTAGATAGGGCCATGAAAGCAACAAAAGCCCTTCTTTCCTTCTTCATGTAACGCATAGCAATTGTCTTCGACACTAAGGATGCGTCAGTGATAGTTGATCCCTTACTGTGCCCATATTGTCTAAAGTCTAGATGTATGTTTTATTTTTACGTATGCAACAAATGAATTTCAAATAATTTAACTGAGCAAGATATAGGAGGTCTATAATTAGATGACTGCAGAGTTGCATTTTGTGACATTAAATTACCCTTAAATAAATTATTAAGTAAATTATTAAGCAAATTATTGAGGACAACCGTAATGGCATAATTCTACTCTCTCATGCACATCTCCAAGAAGCTTACAAAAGAAACAAAAATGAGGAGGACTGCAATAGACCTGATGACGTTTGCTTGGAAAGAAAGAAAATGCAAAAGGAAAAAAATCAGATGATAGGAAAGATGAAGAAATTCCAGAAGATAGGAGATGGCAAATGTCAGATCACGTCAAGAGTTTTCTGAAGATTATAACATTTGAGAATGTATCGAGGAAGGCAAACATCTACTGAAGCAAAATCAGGACTAAGCTTCACGTTAAGAATGATGAGTATAAACACTGGTTCAACATTGTATTAGTGACACGAGAAGCATGAACTAAATTACCACGAAGTATATTATTTTAGAGAAATATAAGGATTATTTTTTAAGAGAGGTAGCTCTGAAGACTTACAAGGTAGGAACATATCTTTCATTAAATAAGTGATCAAAAAAAAGAAGTATACTATAAGACATTATTTAAACTAGCTATAGAAAATATTAACAATGTCAATGATAAACTAAACATTGAGAAAGTGACGCCATGAACGTAGCTATACTGCTGTAACTACAGATATTCCCAGAAACTCACGTTCAGATTTCTGCCAGGTTCGTCCTCGACCAGCTGACGAGCGATGTCCTTACAGTGAGTGGCGTTGTCGGCAATCATCTTGGAATCACACTGCCACTCACGGAAAGCTGTCTTAGCGTAGAGAGCAGCGGGGGAAGCGTGGGTCACTTGCGTGGTCGTCACTATACCTGTAAACCCACACCACTCCTGTATTAGCCCACCACATCTGTATTGCTGTTAATCAATGTAAGATTTCTTATATAGTATGTATGTTATTTAGTAGGTATGTTATTTAGTAGGTAGGTTATTTAGTAGGTATGTTATTTAGTAGGTATGTTATTTAGTAGGTAGGTTATTTAGTAGGTGGTTATTTAGTAGGTGTGTTATTTAGTAGGTGTGTTATTTAGTAGGTAGGTTATTTAGTAGGTAGGTTATTTAGTAGGTAGGTTATTTAGTAGGTATGCCATTTTTTCAAAATGGAATTATTAAAAAATTAAATTAAATATTTTTCTTACAAAATTGTATAGAATTTTAAACAATATAAATGAGAAAAGAATACTGAAAAAAAAAAATCAGCTGTTTCTATTTTTCTGAACAATTTCAGCAACATTTTTCTTTTGCTTTCTAAGATTTATTTTTTGTTTATTGCTCTAGAACACCGTACTCGATCGGTTTTAATTTCAACGCTTGTGTGAGATATCTTGAACAAGATTGATGGGACTATTTGCCTGTACTCCGAACCCTTCTCTATCCTGCCACTTACTTGTAACCTACTAGCACTCTCGTACCCATTATTAGTAGTACTACTACGCTCTCTCCTGCATCTCTCCTGCCACTCAGTATTATCCTGCCACTCAGTATTAATTATCCTGCCACTCAGTATTATTATTGCTAGAGTACTACCACTCATCTTTATCCCTAGAATCCTAAGAGCATCTCGTCACTGACTTACATTGTGGCATTGACCTGTAACCTCGTCAATAGACTGCCACCCACCTGTACTTCCATAATAGCTTCCCAACTTACCAATAACGTGTAGACTGGCCTATAGCCTGCCACCAATCTGTAAACCAGCTAATAGCCTGCCACCCATCTGTAAACCAGCTAATAGCCTGCCACCCATCTGTAAACCAGCTAATAGCCTGCCACCCATCTGTAAACCAGCTAATAGCCTGCCACCCATCTGTAAACCAGCTAATAGCCTGCCACCAGCCTGTAACCCAGCAAATAGCTTGCCACCAGCCTGTAACCCAGCAAATAGCTTGCCACCAGCCTGTAACCCTGCAAACAGCCTGCTACCCACCTGTTGCTTTGCCAGCATCTTGGGCCCACTTGACGATGGAGTCGAGCCTGTTCTCTGGGAGGAGGGAGGCACTACAGTCCATCAACTTGACGTTGCCTGTCACACCTATTGTCTCAAAGTTGCCCTTCACACCAGTGAGGTAGGCGGTACCAGCCGCAGCGCTGTCTGATACCTGCTTGTCCAGGTTGTAAGTCTGTGTTGAGTAAAACAAAGGCTTACTTATACTTCCATGCCAACCATAGTATGAAGTAGTAGTAGTAGTGGTGGTGGTAATAGTAGTAGTGGGAGGGAGTAAAGGAGGTTTTGTATGCGAGGGGCTTGGACTTCCAGCAAAGCATGCGTGAGCGTGTTAGATAGGAGCGAATGGAGACAAATGGTTTTTAAGACTTGACGTGCTGTTGGAGTGTGAGCAAAGTAACATTTATGAAGGGATTCAGGGAAACCGACAGGCAGGACTTGAGTCCTGGAGATGGGAAGTACAGTGCCTTCACTCTGAAGGAGGTGTGTTAATGTTGCAGTTTTATAACTAGTTTAAGCGCGCCTCTGGCAAGACAGTGATGGAGTGAATGATGGTGAAAGTTTTTTTCGGGCCACCCTGCCTTGGTGAGAAACGGCCGATGTGTTAATAAAATAATATATATATATATATATATATATATATATATATATATATATATATATATATATATATATATATTGAATCCTTAACATAACTGTGGCTTGGCCAGGACTCGATCCTGCGTTCCCATGCCCAGCCCTGTGTGTATTGAACAAAGTATGTATCACTCTCTCCACTGGTAGTCCAGTGAATAATGATGTGTACTTTGTTTAGCTCACACAGGGCTTGGCATGGGAAAGCAGGATCGAGTCCTGACCAAGCAGCAGTTCTGTTAATGATATACATATACTTTCATATATATCCTGTTGTTGATGATGGATGACGTACCTTAATAAGGCCTACGTTAGGAAACCTGTCCCAGACCAGGTATCCCTCCTCTCCCGACACTCCGTGCTTCTGTCCCTTGAGGATGCGTCCAGCGGTGGACACCGTCACTCCCATGCCTGCACGTAACACAACTTGTGTTAAATTATATATTAGTGTCACGCGCTTAAATCATAAAGATAAGTTGAGAACACTGTAGGAAACATCTGGCTTCACCTTGGCAACAAGTCGAATATTTCATGTGGCTGATGATACGTTTTGGTGATGAGCAAAGTCACCTAGACTGCTAGTGTTGCATGCGTGTTCCAGAACAGTCACCTAGACTGCTAGTGTTGCATGCGTGTTCCAGAACAGTCACCTTGACTGCTAGTGTTGCATGTGTGTTCCAGAACAGTCACCTAGACTGCTAATGTTGCATGTGTGTTCCAGAACAGTCATCTTGACTGCTAGTGTTGCATGTGTGTTCCAGAACAGTCACCTTGACTGTTAATGTTGCATGTGTGTTCCAGAACAGTCACCTTATGCTAATGTTGCATGTGTGTTCCAGAACAGTCACCTTGACTGTTAATGTTGCATGTGTGTTCCAGAACAGTCACCTGACTGCTAATGTTGCATGGTGTTCCAGAACAGTCACCTTGACTGTTAGTGTTGCATGTGTGTTCCAGAACAGTCACCTAACTACTAATGTTGCATTGTGTTCCAGAACAGTCATCCTTTACTGCTAATGTTGCATGTGTGTTCCAGAACAGTCCCTTGACTGTTAATGTTGCATGTGTGTTCCAGAACAGTCACCTTAACTAATGTTGCATGTGTGTTCCAGAACAGTCACCTTGACTGTTAATGTTGCATGTGTGTTCCAGAACAGTCACCTTGACTGCTAGTGTTGCATGTGTGTTCCAGAACAGTCACCTTGACTGCTAATGTTGCATGTGTGTTCCAGAACAGTCACCTTGACTGCTAGTGTTGCATGTGTGTTCCAGAACAGTCACCTTGACTGCTAATGTTGCATGTGTGTTCCAGAACAGTCACCTTGACTGTTAATGTTGCATGTGTGTTCCAGAACAGTCACCTTGACTGCTAATGTTGCATGTGTGTTCCAGAACAGTCACCTTGACTGCTAGTGTTGCATGTGTGTTCCAGAACAGTCACTTGACTGCTAATGTTGCATGTGTGTTCCAGAACAGTCATCTTGACTGCTAGTGTTGCATGTGTGTTCCAGACAGTCACCTTGACTGCTATGTTGCATGTGTTCGAAAACACCTGACTTAATGTTGCATGTGTGTTCCAGAACAGTCACCTTGACTGTTAATGTTGCATGTGTGTTCCAGAACAGTCACCTTGACTGTTAATGTTGCATGTGTGTTCCAGAACAGTCACCTTAACTACTAATGTTGCATCTGTGTTCCAGAACAGTCACCGTGACTGTTAATGTTGCATGTGTGTTCCAGAACAGTCACCTTGACTGTTAATGTTGCATGTGTGTTCCAGAACAGTCACCTTGACTGCTAATGTTGCATGTGTGTTCCAGAACAAAGTCACCTTGACTGCTAGTGTTGCATGTGTGTTCCAGAAAAGTCACCTTGACTGCTAGTGTTGCATGTGTGTTCCAGAACAGTCACCTTGACTGCTAGTGTTGAATGTGTGTTCCAGAACAAAGTCACCTTGACTGCTAGTGTTGCATGTGTGTTCCAGAACAGTCACCTTGACTGCTAGTGTTGCATGTGTGTTCCAGAACAAAGTCACCTTGACTGCTAGTGTTGCATGTGTGTTCCAGAACAGTCACCTTGACTGCTAGTGTTGCATGTGTGTTCCAGAACAGTCACCTTGACTGCTAGTATTGAATGTGTGTTCCAGAACAAAGTCACCTTGACTGCTAGTGTTGCATGTGTGTTCCAGAACAGTCACCTTGACTGCTAGTGTTGCATGTGTGTTCCAGAACAAAGTCACCTTGACTGCTAGTGTTGCATGTGTGTTCCAGAACAGTCACCTTGACTGCTAGTGTTGTATTCTCCCTTGCTTCACCTGCTTCTCCATTGCTTCACCTGCTTCTCCCTTGCTTCACCTGCTTCTCCCTTGCTTCACCTGCTTCTCCCTTGCTTCACCTGCTTCTCCCTTGCTTCACCTGCTTCTCCCTTGCTTCACCTGCTTCTCCCTTGCTTCAGGTTCTGTCCACTATAATCACTTGGATGATGGGTGAAGTGCCACCACTGGCCTGAGCACCCTGCCAGACATGACTGAGCACCCTGCCAGACATGACTGAGCACCCTGCCAGACATGATTGAGCACCCTGCCAGACATGACTGATCACCCTGCCAGACATGACTGAGCACCCTGCCAGACATGACTGAGCACCCTTCTAGACATGACTGAGCACCCTGCAGACATGACTGAGCACCTTGCCAGACATGACTGAGCACCCTGCCAGACATGACTGAGCACCCTGCCAGATATGACTGAGCACCCTGCCAGACATGACTGAGCACCCTGCCAGACATGACTGAGCACCCTGCCAGACATGACTGAGCACCCTGCCAGACATGACTGAGCACCCTGCCAGACATGACTGAGCACCCTGCCAGACATGACTGAGCACCTTGCCAGACATGACTGAGCACCCTGCCAGACATGACTGAGCACCCTGCTAGACATGACTGATCACCCTGCTAGACATGACTGAGCACCTGCCAGACATGACTGAGCACCCTGCCAGACATGACTGAGCACCCTGCCAGACATGACTGAGCACCCTCCTAGACATGACTGAGCACCCTGCTAGACATGACTGAGCACCCTGCCAGACATGACTGAGCACCCTGCCAGACATGACTGAGCACCTTGCCAGACATGACTGAGCACCCTGCTAGACATGACTGAGCACCTTGCAATACATGACTGAGCACCTTGGCAGACATGACTGAGCACCTTGCCAGACATGACTGAGCACCTTGAGACATGACTGAGCACCCTGCTAGATATGACTGAGCACCCTGCTAGACATGACTGAGCATCCTGCTAGACACGCCTGAGCACCCTGCCAGACACGCCTGAGCACCCTGCTAGACAAGCCTGAGCACCCTGCTAGACAAGCCTGAGCACCCTGCTAGACATGACTGAGCATTCTGCTAGACATGACTGAGCATTCTGCTAGACAAGCCTGAGCACCCTGTTAGACATGCCTGAGCACCCTGTTAGACATGCCTGAGCACCCTGCTAGACATGACTGAGCATTCTGCTAGACATGACTGAGCACCCTGCTAGACATGACTGATCATTCTGCTAGACAAGCCTGAGCACCCTGCTAGACAAGCCTGAGCACCCTGCTAGACAATCCTGAGCACCCTGCTAGACAAGACCTGAGCACCCTGCTAGACATGCCTGAGCACCCTGCTAGACATGCCTGAGCACCCTGCTAGACATGCCTTAGCACCCTGTTAGACATGACTGAGCACCCTGCTAGACAAGCCTGAGCACCCTGCTAGACATGACTCAGCATTCTGCTAGACATGACTGAGCATTCTGCTAGACATGACTGAGCACCATGGCAGTGTGCTACCATGGTAGTGTTCTGCCATATTAATGTGGTACCATGGTAGCGTGATACTATGGTAGTGTGCTACCATGATAGTGTGCTACCATGGTAGTGTACTACTATGGTAGTGTGCTACCATGATAGTGTGTTACTATGGTAGTGTGTTACCATGATAGTGTGCTACTATGGTAGTGTGCTACCATGATAGTGTGTTACTATGGTAGTGTGTTACCATGATAGTGTGTTACTATGGTAGTGTGTTACCATGATAGTGTGTTACTATGGTAGTGTGCTACCATGATAGTGTGTTACTATGGTAGTGTGTTACCATGATAGTGTGCTACTATGGTAGTGTGCTACCATGATAGTGTGCTACTATGGTAGTGTGCTACCATGATAGTGTGCTACTATGGTAGTGTGTTACCATGATAGTGTGTTACTATGGTAGTGTGCTACCATGATAGTGTGCTACTATGGTAGTGTGCTACCATGATAGTGTGCTACTATGGTAGTGTGTTACCATGATAGTGTGCTACTATGGTAGTGTGCTACCATGATAGTGTGTTACTATGGTAGTGTGTTACCATGATAGTGTGCTACTATGGTAGTGTGCTACCATGATAGTGTGCTACTATGGTAGTGTGTTACCATGATAGTGTGTTACTATGGTAGTGTGCTACCATGATAGTGTGTTACTATGGTAGTGTGCTACCATGATAGTGTACTACTATGGTAGTGTGTTACCATGATAGTGTGCTACTATGGTAGTGTGTTACCATGATAGTGTGTTACTATGGTAGTGTGCTACCATGATAGTGTGCTACTATGGTAGTGTGTTACCATGATAGTGTGCTACTATGGTAGTGTGCTACCATGATAGTGTGTTACTATGGTAGTGTGTTACCATGATAGTGTGTTACTATGGTAGTGTGCTACCATGATAGTGTACTACTATGGTAGTGTGTTACCATGATAGTGTGTTACTATGGTAGTGTGTTACCATGATAGTGTGCTACTATGGTAGTGTGCTACCATGATAGTGTGTTACTATGGTAGTGTGTTACCGCGCCAGAACATAAATGTAACATTAGAAATGGACAAGAGTATAATGCTCTTTTTATTCGTGTGAGAGATTTTAATCGCTGAAATGATTCTCAAAATATCGAGAAAGTTGCATCTAGTTGGTCCATAGTTAGAGAAACATTATCGAATCAGTTTCATAAAAAATGGCATTGATTTCATTTTAATATAAGTTCGGGATTTTACAAACCTGCTAACCAGTTACTCGGAATCCATTGATAAATGTTACATTGGTGACTCTTCAACAACACGTCGAGTCATATAAAGCAATTGCCTCAACTCACTCCTGTATAACACATTCACACACGCCTGTTGGATGTCCAAGATCTTCGTATATAAAACCTTTAGCCCCTCCCTCTAACCTTTTCTAGGATGATTTTTACCTTTTCCTTTCAAATCATCCGATTTTGTTCCATCTTCTCTACATGTTCAAACCACTGCAATAAGCGTTCTTCAACACCCTTTGGTAAATACTTTTAGTAATCCCCTACCTCCTACTAATCTCCAAACCACGTATTCTCTCCATAATATTCATACCACACATTGCCCTCAGACATAACATCTCCACTGCCCCACTTCCCTCCTCCTCCTCGTTGCAAGGTTTAAAAATAATGTACTCTGATATATTTCCTTTGTTGCCTCCATGGATAACGTCCTGTCTCCATAGATCCCTCAGTAAACTACCCACCTATTTATCCTCGTCAGTTCAATGGTCCACCTTGTCTTTCAAAGATCCTAATTTTTGGTTACTCTCATCACCTTGCTCTTCCCTATGTTCACTTTTTATTCTCTTGTTTCACATTCCCTCTCAAATTCGTCCACCAACCTTTATAACTTCTCTTAGAATCTCCTGAAAGCACAGTGTCATCGGCAAAAAGCAACTCTGACATCTCGCACTTTGTGTTAGATTTGTAATATTTTAATCCTCACTTCTTCCCCTGTGGCATGCAAAGCGTATGTTACGATTTATTCGGTGTATGTTACACTCCCATATAGGCTGCCTCCCAACCAGCGAACCGGGTGCTAAGGGTTTAACGATCGATACGGTACCCATTGTTAAATCAGTACCTTGGTTCATTGACCAGTGACAGGCAAAGTGGTTCACTTGCGGTAGGCATTGGAAGACTTGCCTAGATGCTGGTTGAGTACGGTGCACTCTTTCTGGCTTCTGCTTTGCCATCTTTACTGTGGTGTACACTTATTATTCTATCTGTACATATTGTACGTACCTGGAGTTTACCTGGAGGGGGTTTCGGGGGTCAACGCCCCCGCAGCTCGGTCTGAGACCAAGACTCGTGGTGGATCAGGGTCTGATCAACCAGACTGTTACTGCTGGCTGCACGGAAACTGACGTACGAACCACAGCCCAGTTGGTCACGTACTGACTTCAGGTGCCTGTCCAGTGCCTTCTTGAAGACAGCCAGGGGTCTATTGGTAATCCCCCTTATGTATGCTGGGAGGCAGTTGAACAGTCTTGGGCCCCGGACACTTATTGTGTCTCTCAGTGTACTTGTGGCGCCCCTGCTTTTCATTGGGGGAATGTTGCATCTCATGCGGAGTCTTTTGCTTTCATAGGGAGTGATTTTTTTTGTACAAGTTTGGTACTAATCCCTCTAGGTTTTTCCAAGTGTATATTATCATATGTCTCTCTCGCCTGCGTTCCAGGGAATACAGATCAAGGTCCTTCAACTGTTCCCAGTAATTTAGATGCCTTATCGTACTTATGTGTTCCGTGAAAGTTCTTTGTACGCTCTCCAGGTCTGCAATGTGTCCAGCCTTGAAGGGGGCCGTTAGTGTACAGCAGTATTCCAGCTTAGAGAGAACAAGTGATTTGAAGAGAATCATCATGGGCTTGGCGTCCCTAGTTTTGAAGGTTCTCATTATCCATCCTATCATTTTCCTAGCAGATGAGGTAGATACGTTGTTGTGGTCTTTGAAGGCGAGATCCTCTGACATTTTCACTCTCAGGTCCTACACATTACTTTTTCGCTCTATTGTATGGTTAGAATTTGTCTTATACCCTGATACAGTTTTAATTTCCTCAAGTTTTCCATATCTGAGTAGTTGAAATTTTTCTTCATTGAACTTCATATTGTTTTGAGTGGCCCATTTGAGATTTGGTTTATGTTCACTTGAAGTCTTGCAGTGTCTTCAATGAAGGACACTGTCATGGAAATCCGGGTGTCATCCGCAAAGGAAGCCACGGAGCTATGGCTTACATCTCTATGTCAGATATGAGAATGGGAGCGAGTACTGTGCCTTGTGGAACAGAGCTTTTCACCGTAGCTGCCTCAGACTTTACTGTTTGTGTTCTATTTGTCAGGAAGTTATAGATTCATCTACCAACTTTTCTTGTTATTCCTTTATCACGCATTTAGTGCGCTGTTACACCATGGTCACACTTGGAGAAAGCTTTTGCAAAGTCTGTGTACTACATCTGTATTTTGTTTATCCTCTACAGCATCCAGGACCTTGTCATAGTGATCCAGTAGCTGGGACAGGCAGGAGCGACCTGCTCTAAATCCATGTTGCCCTGGGTTGTGTAACTGATGGGTATCTATGTGGTTGGCGATCTTTCTTCTTAGAACCCTTTCAAAGATTTTTATGATATGGGATGTTAGTGCTTTCGGTCTGTAGTTCTTTATAATTGCTTTACTGCCACCTTTGTAGAGTGGGTCTATGTCTGTTGTTTTTTGTAAGTGTGGGATGACCCCTGTGTCCATGCTCCCTCTCTATAGAATGATGATTGCCAGCGACAGGGGCTTCTTGCAGTTCTTAAGAACATAAGAATGGAGGAACACTGCAGAAGGCCTACTGGCCCATACAAGGCAAGTCCTTATGAAAACCACCCCTACCCAAAACTACCCAAGAATTTACTCCTGTACCCACGACACGAATCAAACCCAGCCCCTCCCACTCATATATTTGTCCAATCTCTTTTTATACTGCCCAAGGTCCTTGCCTCGATCACCCTACTCGAAAGACTGTTTCACGGAGTTCCATGAGTCTGGGCCTGGGGCATGTCATTTATTGTTTTTTCAGAGTCTTGTGGTGTTAGGATAATATCCAAGATTTTTGAGATGACCAAATTTTGGGTCTCGTTCATAAAGAATTCATTTGGATTGTCGACCCTTAGTCTGGGCAGCGGCTCGCTGAACACTGAGTCGTATTGGGACTAGTATCTCACTCATTTCTTGGCTGTCATCTGTGTATGTCCCATCTCGTCTAAGCAGATTCCCAATACTAGATGTTTTTCCCTCAGATTTGGCAAAAGAGAAGAAGTATTTTTTTTTCAATTTCTTTATGGCTTATAGTTCTTTCTGCGATTCTTGTCTCCTGTAAGATTCCTTTTATCTTAAGTTCGATATTTGCTGTTTCTCTGACCAGTGCCTCCCTTCATGTTTCAGATATATTGGCCCCTCTCAGCAGTTCTGTGATTCTTCGCCTTCGCCTGTATAGGAAGCGTCTCTCTCTTTCTACTTTACATATTCTCTTTCTTTTTCTTAATGGAATGTGCCTTGAGCAGACCTCAAGTGCCACAGAGTTAATTTTTTCTAGGTAAAGCTTCGGATCCGGATAGGTGAGTAATGTGGCTGAAGCTGGAAGTGCATGGAATAAGTGGTAGGTTCCTAATGGCAGGTAATACTTTCTCTGAGGATAGTGAGGCTCGGGATAGGGTATATATAAGAGAGAGAGAGAGAGAGAGAGAGAGAGAGAGAGAGAGAGAGAGAGATTATTTTCCAGTAAAAGTGTGCTTTAGACAGGGATGCGTGATGTCACCGTGGTTGTTTAACATATTTATTGATGAGGATCTAAAAGAAGTGAATGCTATGGTATTGGGAATATTACGAACACAGGAAATGAATGGCCTGTGAGATCTGGTCGTAATGAGAACTGGAGCAAACAAGTCACAACAATAGACTTTAATGAATATTTGCCTTCACCCACCATATACAGGAATGTACACTATGTGGTTCTTGAGATCTGCTCAAGGCACATTCCTCTGATATTATCCTAACATCACAAGGCTTTGAAACGGCATTAAATGACTGCACTCTGCCCCAGGCCGAGACTCATAGAACTCCGTGTTCATCAAGGACTGCAAGAAGCCTCTGTCACGAGCCTTCAGCATTCTATGGAGAGGGAGCATGGACACAGGGGTTATCCCACACTAACTAAAAACAACAGACAAAACCCCACTCTACAAAGGTGGTAGTAAAGCAATTGCAAAGAACTACAGACCGATAGCACTAAAATCCCATATAAAAATCTTTGAAAGGGTTGTAAGAAGCAAGATCTCCAACCACCTAGATACCCATCAGTTACACAACCCAGGGCAACATGGGTTTAGAGCAGGTCGCTCCTGTCTGTCCCAGCTACTGGACCACTATGACAAGGTTCTGGATGGTGTAGAGGATAAACAAAATGCAGATGTAGTATACACAGACTTTGCAAAAGCCTTTGACAAGTGTGACCATGGTGTAATAGCGCATAAAATGCATAATAAAGGAATAACAGGAAAAGTTGGAAGATGGATCTATAACTTCCTAACAAACATAACACAAAGTAATAGCAAACAGAGTAAAGTCTGAGGCGGCTACGGTGAAAAGCTCTGTTCCACAAGGCACAGCACTTGCTCCCATCCTATTCCTCATCCTCATATCTGATATAGATAGAGATGTAAGCCATAGCTCTGTGTCTTCCATGGCGGATGACAGCCGAATTGCCATGACAGTGACCTCCATCGAAGATACCGGAAGACTCCAAGCGGACATCAACCAAATCTTCAAATGGGCCACTCAAAACAATATGAAGTTCATTGAAGAGAAATTTCAACTACTCAGTTATGGAAAACTTGAGGAAATTAAAACTATCAGGGTATACGACAACTTCTAACCATATAATAGAGCGAAAAAGTAATGTGAAGGACCTGGGAGTGGTAATAATAATGTAATAATATCTTTATTTACTACAAGTACATGTGAAAGGTATACAGGCCTAGCTGACATACTACTATATAGAAAGCAGCTTGTTATGCTGAGCATTTCGGGCAAATTAGGTCAGTTATGTCCCAGGACGCGACCCACACCAGTCGACTAACACCCTGTTCACCTATTTTAAACTGATGGGTGAACAGGGACAGGGACAGCAGGTTTCTTATGGAAACACGTCCCTAATGTTTTCCAGCTGTACCGGTGGAGATTCGAACCCCGGACCTCAGTGTGTGAGCTGAGTGCGCTAGCGATCGAGGCGACAGGATCTCGCCTTCAAAGACCACAACAATATATCTACCGCATCTGCTAAGAAAATGATAGATTGGATAATGAGAAGCTTCAAACTAGGGATGCCAAGCCCATAATGATTCTCTTCAAATCGCTTCTCTCTAGGGTGGAATACTCTGTACACTTAATTGCCCCCATCAAGGCAGGCGAAATTGCTGACATGGAGAGTGTTCAAAGAACTTTCACGGCACTCATAAGTGCGATAAGGCACCTAAATTACTTGGAACGGTTGAACTCCCTTGATTTGTATTCCCTGGAGCACAGGCGAGAGAGATACATGATAATATACACTTGGAAAATCCTACAGGGAATAGTACCAAACTTGCACACGAAAATCGCTCCCTATGAAAGCAAAAGACTCGGCAGGAGATGCAACATTCCCCCAATGAAAACCAGGGGCGCCACGAGTACACTGAGAGATAACAAAATAAGTGTCCGGGGCCCAAGACTGTTCAGCTGCCTCCTAATATACATAAAGAGCTCTATCAATAGACCCCTGGCTGTCTTCAAGATGGCACTGGACAGGCAACTAAAGTCAGTACCTGACCAGCCGGGCTGTGGTTCGTACGTCAGTTTGCCTGCGACCAGAAGTAACAGCCTGGTTGATCAGGCCCCTGATCCACCACGAGGCCTGGTCTTAGACCGAGCCGCGGGGCCGTTGACCCCGAAACCCTCTCCAGGTATACAGGGAAACTCACGCGCCTCTTCAGGGAACTAAACCTAACGTCACTGGAGGACTCGGGAACAGCAACACGAGGGAACAGCAACACGAGGGAACAGCAACACGAGGGAACAGCAACACGAGGGAACAGCAACACGAGGGAACAGCAACACGAGGGAACAGCAACACGAGAAAACAGCAACACGAGAAAACAGCAACACGAGAAAACAGCAACACGAGGGAACAACAACACGAGGGAACAGCAACACGAAAGAACAGCAACACGAGGGAACAGCAACACGAGGGAACAGCAACACGAGGGAACAGCAACACGAGGGAACAGCAACACGAAGGAACAGCAACACGAGGGAACAGCAACACGAGGGAACAGCAACACGAGGGAACAGCAACACGAGGGAACAGCAACACGAGGGAACAGCAACACGAGGGAACAGCAACACGAGGGAACAGCAACACGAGGAAACAGCAACACGAGGGAACAACAACACGAGGGAACAGCAACACGAGGGAACAGCAACACGAGGGAACAACAACACGAGGGAACAGCAACACGAGGAAACAGCAACACGAAGGAACAGCAACACGAAGGAACAGCAACACGAGGAAACAGCAACACGAAGGAACAGCAACACGAAGGAACAGCAACACGAGGGAACAGCAACACGAAGGAACAGCAACACGAGGAAACAGCAACACGAAGGAACAACAACACGAGGGAACAGCAACACGAGGAAACAGCAACACGAAGGAACAGCAACACGAAGGAACAGCAACACGAGGGAACAGCAACACGAGGAACAGCAACACGAGGGAACAGCAACACGAGGAAACAACAACACGAGGGAACAGCAACACGAGGGAACAGCAACACGAGGAAACACAACAGCACGAGGGAACAGCAACACGAGGAACAGCAACACGAGGAACAGCAACACGAGGAACAGCAACACGAGGAACAGCAACACGAGGGAACAGCAACACGAGGGAACAGCAACACGAGGGAACAGCAACACGAGGGAACAGCAACACGAGGGAACAGCAACACGAGGAAACAGCAACACGAGGAACAGCAACACGAGGAAACAGCAACACGAGGGAACAACAACACGAGGGAACAGCAACACGAGGGAACAACTGGGAGTTGAAAACTCAGATGAGTCTTAGGCACATTATTAAGTATTTCTTCAGCCTTAGAGTAGTCAGGATGTGGAACAATCTGGAGAGTAATGTAGTGGAGGCAGGATCTATACATAGCTTCAAGAAAAGGCACGATAAGGCTTTCGAAACCAGGAGAGAATATAACTAGTAGTGACCACCGAAGAGGCGGGGCCATGTGCTGAGACTCGACACAATATAGGTGAGTACACACACACACAAACACACAAGAAGCATTGAACTACAACCAGTCTCGCTGACCATGTAAGGCAGGAGAGACAATAACCAGGACCCGTGGCCTGATCGCTAAAGCCCTCGCTTCACACGGCGAGGGTCTGCGTTCGATTCCCAGCTCAGGGAGAAACATTGGGCGTGTTTCCTTATACCAGTTGTCCATGTTCACCCATGAGTAAAATGGGTACCTGGGTGTTAGTCGATTGATGTGGGTCGCATCCTGTGGCAAAACTGACCTAATTTGCCCGAAATGCTCAGCATAACAAGCTGCTTTCTATATAGTAGTATGTCATTGAAGTCAGCTAGGCCTGTATACCTCGTACATGTACTTGTAGGAAATAAAAAAAAAAAAAAAAATATAATTAAATAAAGCGCTAAACCGCCAAGGGTCATGCAGCTCAGGTTAGTGATAGACTTCATGTTTGTTAAACAGTAACCAGCACTCGTATGGAGATGGTATGTTTTATCTTATCTATGACAAGGTAACTAGTGAAACAGGAAAGAGAGCGAGAGCGAGAGCGAGAGCGAGAGAGAGAGAGAGAGAGAGAGAGAGAGAGAGAGAGAGAGAGAGAGAGAGAGAGAGAGAGAGAGAGAGAGAAGCGAAACACAGGTGCAACAATTAGGAGTCCACCCTCCCAGGCACCAGGCAGTGCTCTCGCTGTCACCGGAGAGGGCACACCACTAACAACTGCCTGAGAGACACCAGGTGCAATTACTGCCACAAGAAAGGATATCAGGAGGACCAGTGTCGGAAGAAAAAGGAACTTGACAGACAGAACCACCTGTTTAGAGGCCTGTTCTCGGAACAAATCAGCAGGATCTCTGAATTGGTGAACTCACACGTCACCCACCCAGCTACTCCTATCTCAGCCCAGCAGGTGGTATTGTGCCTTATACAAGACCCCAGACCTACATCCCAGCAGCTGCCTCGGCGCCCTACCTCTCTCAAGGGCAGGCACCTTACACGCCTTACCCACCACCTCAAGCTGGACACATCATGAGCCAGTCTATCAACATCCTGTCAGCCAACATCAGAGGTTTCATTACCAATGTTGGAGAGCTCACACACAATGTTGGAGAGCTCACACACAGTTTTGTGAACACTCGACGTCCCGACATGATAGCTGTTGTTGAAATATTTTTGGACGACAGGACTCCAGAAAATTTTGCAAGAAATCCTGGCTAAACCTCACATGGATGAGAACAGACAGGCAAGGGCAAGCAGGAGGTGTTGCTGTGTGCTTCTCTATAAGTGTACATGACCAGCACATTGATGTTGCCATCCCTACTCATCTTGAAATGATGTTCTTCAAGCTATGCATAAACACTAGTACCTCTGTACTAGTATGTGCAATGTACAGACCTTAGTGGCAACATGCAGACTCCCTTCTGCTCCAACACAACTGTCAACATATCATAATTGTTGGTGACCTCAACCAACATCATATACAGAGGGACTTTGATGACCTTCTTGCGGCGCTTGACATGAGAAACTTTGTTGATTTCCCTACTCACATCTCTGGCTCCTCCCTTGACCCAGTAGTGAGTGACCTGGCAGAAGGTATAGTCACTTGTCAACCCCTCGGCTATGTTGGATCGTCTGACCACAAGGCTGTTTTTACGACACTTAAGATCCCAACAGAACGAGGTGAGGAGTCCACACGCACAACCTGGCTATGGGAAAGAGATAATTGGCCAGCCCTAAAACCAAGTAAAAGCCTTCACTGGACACATCCTTAATCTACAACAAGAACACATCCCTCACCGGCAGTATGTGACGAAGCCTACAGATCAGCCTTGGTTTGGCTTTCGTTGTAGAGAGGCTGCTACTGCTAAGTACAAGGCATGGCGAAGGTATAAGAGACATCCTACCACTTATAACAGGAACTTGCAGAGGCAAGCCTGTAGGCATATGGGTGAAGTTCAAAAGTGAGCCATCGCTAAATGGGAGGCGGACACAAAAAGAAAGCTAGCATCACGTAGAGTAGGCTCTAAAACCTGGTGGTCCCTGGTCAAGGACAGACAAGGTTATCTGCCTGATGAACTCATTCCACCTCTAAATTGACAGGATGGGACCACCTCTACTAGTAGTCAAGAGAAATCGGACTTCTTTGCCGAACACTTTGCTACCAAAATGGAAGTTCCTGATCCAGCAAGGGACCCTCCTTGGCTAGCTGCAAGGACTGTGTCTAAACTGTCAGTGGTGACAATAAGGAAGGAGAAGGTGCCTTTCCTTCTTAAATCGCTTGACCAAGAAAAGGCTGTGGGCCCAGACAAGTTGAGCCCAAGATTGCTGAGAAGATGTGCAGACCAGCTAGCAGCACCTCTAACTCGCATCTTTCAGCGCTGCCTAGTACAGTGTAAATGACCTTCTCTGTGGAAAGAGGGAAATGTAGTCACTGTTCACAAAAAGAAGAACAGAGCAGAAATAATCAACTACAGACCAGTGTCACTCCTGTCAGTCACTGGTAAGATCCTTGAGACAATAATCTCAAGACAAATAACAGAGATTTTTGACTACTACTCACTACTTTGTGACCGCCAATATGGCTTCAGGAAAGGTTACTCTGCTGCTGATCTGCTGTTAAACCTCTCCACTAAATGGCACCAGTCACTGGATGAATCCAAAGTCAGCTGTGTGTTAGCAATGGACATTGCTTGCTGCTTTTGACCGAGTGTGGCACCAGGGCCTCTCGGCAAAACTGCAAGCATTGGGAATTGCAGGCTCTACGCTATGTCTCCTTAGTGATTACCTTCATGGTAGATCTCTAAGGGTAGTTCTCAATGGAACAGAATCAGCAAGACGTCCTATTGTGGATGTCCTATTATTATGGAATGTCTACTTCAATGACCTTCTTCATCTCATCCCAGAATCCAATGCATATGCAGACGACTGCACTCTGACATTCACTTATCCAAGAGAAGAAATGCCAGCTGCCCTGAGCTACATCAATCACCAGCTAAGAGCTATATCAGCTTGGGAAACCGATGGCAAGTAACATTTGCACCTGAGAAAACACAAATGATGATGGTCTCTAGGCACCATGTTGGTAATGCCGGTGCAGTAGTAAGTATGAATGGGAAAGTGTTGGTACCTGGGGAAGAAGTTGATATCCTTGGGGCGAAATTTGACTCCAAACAGACCATGAAGAACCACGTTGTAAATCTTGCAAACAAGGCAGCCAGGAAGCTTACAGCACTTCGACGTATCTCGCATCTGCTTGACAGTAGGGACTGCAAGATTCTGTATGAGGCACAAGTACGCTCACACCTTGAGTATGCTCCACTTTCTTGGTTTGTCTGCCCCCCCCCCCTCTCATCTGCGACTGCTTGACAGTAGAGAACAGAGCAAGACATCTCATCTCTCGCCTGGACCCATCCTGGATAGATCTGTAATTTCAGCAGAGCCTTCAACACAGGAGGGATGTGGGCGACCTTACTGTTATGTAAAAGGTCAACATTGTCAAAGTACCACACTTGGCTCCACTTCGAGGACAACGAGAAGCAAGCTTCTATACCACAAGACGGGCAGAAAGCAGCAACTTCACTCTGGCTGTACCATTCTCCAGAACATCACTTCATCTGAGATTATTTATCCCCAGGATGACTCGAGTCTGGAACACATTCGTACAGCATTATGATGTCAACGAGATAAAGTCAGTTGATCAAATGAAAATGCTGGCCCACAGATGGCTCCAACTTCATCCTGTTACCTACTTGTATGTTTCATAACAATAAAAATGCTTTAAATGAGCTGATGTAGGTAACAGCTCTTAGCTTGTCAATAAAGAAGCTAGGAACCTTTAAGTTGTAAATAGCTTGTCAATAAAGCTAGGGATCCTTAATGTGTAAAAAGAGAAAGAGAGAAAGAGAGAAAGAGAGAAAGAGAGAAAGAGAGAAAGAGAGAAAGAGAGAGAGAGAGAGAGAGAGAGAGAGAGAGAGAGAGAGAGAGCACTAGCCCGTTAGGTATCACTTGCTGGAGATCCCTTAAGCAAGTTACTAGAAGTGACAGACGCCCTGAGCCACATAAGGTAACTTGATGTGGGCGAGAAGAAGATGGCGGGTTATATTCTCACTGATATATTTACAAATGTACCGCTTGAGCAGGTCATCAACCTTCTTGGCAGAGTGATCATTGATGGTTCTGATCCTCCTGTTTCTAAACATGATTATGTGGACATAAAAACCTGTGCGTGAGGCGTAATTATTTAAACTTGCTGAGAAATAAATACAGGCAACTGTGTAGACTCCCTCTCAGTTATGACGGGATTACTTTAGAAGACCGATGAGTTGAAGAATGAGACACTTGTTTACACGTTAATGTGGAAACGTTTCGCCAGCCAGTGGCTTCTTCAGTCCAATACAGAGAAGAACAGTGGGAGATAAGGAGGAGTCTTAATGAGTCCCTCATCCTGTAATCGATGTTTTCAGTCCCTCGATCTTGAGAAAAGTTCTTCTCGGTATTGAACTGAAGAAGCCACTGGCTGGCGAAACGTTTCCACAATAACGTGGAAAATGTTGTACAAGTGTCTCATTCCTCAGCCTTTAGTGTTGTCCTAGCCAGTTAATATGTATCCAACACACATCTAGCAAGGCCTTTGCTCTCAGCTCACAAGAAACACTACACTTCTGCCATAACTACTGATTTACCATCACTACTACACATCTACGATCACTACACATCTAGCAGCCCAACACTACATATCTACCACCATTACACATCTACCAACACTACACTAGATATCTACCATCAAGACGACCACAGTCAACCACCATCAACATATCACAATTTACATAAACTCACACTTAGCTATCACAAAACAAATATGTTACAAGATATTTAATTGCATATTATGTGCGGTGCTGCTTCTCCTAGCTAGCAGTGATCTCATGCTAGTGTGGTACTGCCTCTCCTAGCTAGCAGTGATCTCATGCTAGTGTGGTACTGCCCCTCTTAGCTAGCAGTGATCTTATGCTAGTGTGGTACTGCCTCTCTTAGCAAGCAGTGATCTCATGCAATACTGCCTCTCCTAGCTAGCAGTGATCTCATGCTAGTGTGGTACTGCCCCTCTTAGCTAGCAGTGATCTCATGCTAGTGTGGTACTGCCTCTCTTAGCAAGCAGTGATCTCATGCAGTACTGCCTCTCCTAGCTAGCATTATTATTATAATCAAAAGAAGCGCTAAACCATAGGGGTCATACAGCGCTGCAGGGTAGTGCAGGATGCAGGGAGAATGGATTGTAAGAGGGAGAGGGATAATTAGTAGGGTATGGAGTGCAGTAGGGTAGTGGATAGTGCAAGGATAGAGTATAACAAAAGATTTAGGTAGAAGGGACTGAGGGAGGTGATAGAGGTATAATCTTCAGAGTTTGTGTAGTAAGTCAGTTGCTGTCAAAAAGTCAATGAGAGAGTCAGGATTAAAGGAGGGTCCATCTGCAAGAAGGGAAGGTAAAGAAAGGGCCACAGAGCGAAGACGTCGTTGGAGGTAAATTCTGCGTGCTCGTTGATAGAGTGGGCAGTCCAACAGAATATGGCAAACAGACACTGGAACCTGACAATGCTCACAGAGAGGGGCAGGGAGCCTCTCCATGAGATACCCGTGAGTAAGACGAGTGTGGCCGATGCGAAGACGGGAGAGTGTAGTCTCCCAACCTCGACATTGGTGACAAGAAGAAGGCCAGAAACCTATACTCGGTTTAATAGAATGAAGTTTGTTATTTAGCAGGTCAGACCAGCGTTGTTGCCAACGGGTGCGAAGGTGGGTAGCAATGACTGCAAAATAGTCCGTGAATGGAACACCTCTATATGAAACTGGAAGGTCATGTACTGCTGACCGCGCAGCAGTGTCTGCCTGTTCATTGCCCTGTACGTCAACATGACCAGGGGCCTTGCAAAAAACAATATCTTTGTGCTTGCTAGAGATACAGTGTAACCAAAGTTGGATACGAAGAACTAGAGGGTGAGGTGTATCAAATTTTACGGATAGCCTGTAAAGCACTAAGGGAGTCTGAAACGACCAAAATGGTGACATAGGAATAGATGCAATACGGATAAGTGCCACAAGAATGACATACAATTCAGACGTAAATATGCTAGCCGAGGATAATAGATGCCCTCGCACGACGCTGTCCGGAAACACTGCTGCAAATCCGACGCCGTCAGACGACTTTGAACCATCGGTGTACACTGCAATGGCATGGGAATGAGAACGGAAGTGGTCTAGAAAAAGAGAGCGAGAAGCCGCCATAGGTAGTTGGACTTTCGCGCAAGGCAGAGGAAAAGAACAGACGCGGACAGCAGGAACTTCCCAAGGAGGTAGGGGAAAGGGAGATGCCACATGGACATAGAAAGGTGGTAGCTGAAGGGAAGACAAGAGTGAATGTAGACGAAGAGAAAAGTGACGAAGTAAACAGGGTCGACAAACAAATAAAGAGCGTCTACTAACATCTGTGACAATCCTATACATGGAAGGATTGCGGAGGTCATGAGAGCGAACATAATAGCGAAGGCAATGTGCATCACGACGATCGGACAAGGAAGGAATGTTCGCTTCTACACAGAGGCTCTCAACCGGGGAAGAACGAAAAGCACCAAGGCATAAGCGTAATCCCTGGTGATGGATGGGATTAAGGCTGGAAAGAGTAGCAGGGAAGGCCGCCGAATATATCTGGTCACCATAATCGGGTTTCGATAAAATTAGGGCCGAATGCAGGCGAAGGAGAGTGCTACGATCAGCCCCCCATGAAAGATGTGCGAGGGTTTTAAGGAGGTTCAGCCGGCTATGACAAGTTGCCTTCAGAGAGGTAATGTGAGGTTTCCAGGACAATCGACGGTCAAACAGGAGGCCGAGAAACCTGACCGTATCACGTTCTGGGATACGTGAGCCGTATAGGTACAATGGATGATCAGAGACCACTGAACGTCTAGTAAACGTAATTTGATAGTTTTACCACTAGAAAATTTAAACCAGTGAGCGGTGGCCCAATCGGAAACCCGGTTGATTACATGCTGGAGGGAAACTGCAATGAGATGATAGTCAGCACCTGCACAAGCTATAGCAAAGTCATCCACATAAAGCGATGACCAAATATTTGATGGGAGAACAGATGCCAGATTATTTATAGCAAGGAGAAAGAGTGTTGTGCTCAGAATACATCCCTGGGGGACACCTTCAGCTTGGATAAACTCCGGGGAAAGCTCATTACTAACCCTGACACGGAAATGTCTTTCAGTTAAGAAGGCCTTAAGAAAAAATGGTGCAGATGCTGCATGGAACCCATGCCATACCCTACCCTTCACGCCAGTAAACCAGCAATCTGGGATAGCAACCTCACATCCACCGAGACACCTCGGCGGACAAAAGAGAATGCAGCCGGATACCCGCCACAAAGCATACCTCCTTAGGCAACCACCCCCGGAATCCGAAAGGTGGCCTCCAGAGATACACCCGTCGCCCGAAAGATACCCAAAGCCACATCCCGGGAGACCGGAGAGGGATTGGGACATCCCCAGGCGATCCAGATTCCACGGCAAACTACACCACCGCCAAAAACCTCAACGGAATGGGATGGACAACGGTACCCTTCCCCCTACCTAGGAACCAGAATGCCTGTGGAGAGAAGCTCACAGGGTAAAAATGGAAAGGGAATAGGGGAGGGATGAGGAGGAGGAGGAGGAAAGGGAGAAGGGAGGATGGGGAAGATGGAAAAGGGGAGGGGGGTTTGGGGGGTAATTAGGTTCGGGTCTGAGGAAGAAGACCAAGAGGTCCAATTCCTCAGACCGATAGCCTCTTTACCGCGACAATAAGCCCCCTTAAAGAAGTCCTAGCTAGCAGTGATCTCATGCTAGTGTGGTACTGCCTCTCTTAGCTAGCAGTGATTTTATGCTAGTGTGGTACTTCCTCTCTTAGCTAGCAGTGATCTTATGCTAGTGTGGTACTGCCTCTCCTAGCTAGCAGTGATCTCATGCTAGTGTGGTACTGCCCCTCTTAGCTAGCAGTGATCTTATGCTAGTGTGGTACTGCCTCTTAACTAGCAGTGATCTTATGCTAATGTGGTGCTGCCTCTCTTAGCTAGCAGTGATCTCATGCTACTGTGGTACTGCCACTCTTAGCTAGCAGTGATCTAATGCTAGTGTGGTACTGCCTTTCTTAGCTAGCAGTGATCTCATGCTAGTGTGGTACTGCCTCTTAACTAGCAGTGATCTTATGCTAGTGTGGTGCTGCCTCTCTTAGCTAGCAGTGATCTCATGCTAGTGTGGTGCTGCCTCTCTTAGCTAGCAGTGATCTCATGCTAGTGTGGTACTGCCTTTCTTAGCTCGCAGTGATCTTATGCTAGTGTGGTGCTGCCCCTCTTAGCTAGAAGTGATCTCATGCTAGTGTGGTGCTGCCTCTCCTAGCTAGCAGTGATCTCATGCTAGTGTGGCACTGCCTCTCTTAACTAGCAGTGATCTCATGCTAGTGTGGTACTGCCCCTCTTATCTAGCAGTGATCTCATGCTAGTGTGGTACTGCCCCTCTTAGCTAGCAGTGATCTTATGGTAGTGTGGTACTGTCTTAGCTAGCAGGGATCTCATGCTAGTGTGGTAATGTCTCTCTTAACTAGCAGTGATCTCATGCTAGTGTGGCACTGCCTCTCTTAACTAGCAGTGATCTCATGCTAGTGTGGTACTGCCTCTTAGCTCGCAGTGATCTTATGCTAGTGTGGTGCTTCCTCACTTAGCTAGCAGTGATATCATGCTAGTGTGGTGCTGCCTCTCCTAGCTAGCAGTGATCTCATGCTAGTGTGGTACTGTCTTTCTTAACTAGCAGTGATCTCATGCTAGTGTGGCACTGCCTCTCTTAACTAGCAGTGATCTCATGCTAGTGTGGTACTGCCCCTCTTATCTAGCAGTGATCTCATGCTAGTGTGGTACTGCCCCTCTTAGCTAGCAGTGATCTTATGCTAGTGTGGTACTGTCTTAGCTAGCAGGGATCTCATGCTAGTGTGGTACTGTCTCTCTTAACTAGCAGTGATCTCATGCTAGTGTGGCACTGCCTCTCTTAACTAGCAGTGATCTCATGCTAGTGTGGTGCTGCCTCTCCTAGCTAGCAGTGATCTCATGCTAGAGTGGTACTGCCCCTCTTAGCTAGCAGTGATCTCATGCTAGTGTGGCACTGCCTCTCTTAACTAGCAGTGATCTCATGCTAGTGTGGTACTGCCCCTCTTATCTATCAGTGATCTCATGCTAGTGTGGTACTGCCCCTCTTAACTAGCAGTGAACGTATGCTAGTGTGGTACTGTCTTAGCTAGCAGGGATCTCATGCTAGTGTGGTAATGTCTCTCTTAACTAGCAGTGATCTCATGCTAGTGTGGCACTGCCTCTCTTAACTAGCAGTGATCTCATGCTTGTGTGGTACTGCCTCTTAGCTCGCAGTGATCTTATGCTAGTGTGGTACTGTCTTAGCTAGCAGGGATCTCATGCTAGTGTGGTACTGTCTCTCTTAGCTAGCAGTGATATCATGCTAGTGTGGTGCTGCCTCTCCTAGCTAGCAGTGATCTCATGCTAGTGTGGTACTGTCTTTCTTAACTAGCAGTGATCTCATGCTAGTGTGGCACTGCCTCTCTTAACTAGCAGTGATCTCATGCTAGTGTGGTACTGCCCCTCTTATCTAGCAGTGATCTCATGCTAGTGTGGTACTGCCCCTCTTAGCTAGCAGTGATCTTATGCTAGTGTGGTACTGTCTTAGCTAGCAGGGATCTCATGCTAGTGTGGTACTGTCTCTCTTAACTAGCAGTGATCTCATGCTAGTGTGGCACTGCCTCTCTTAACTAGCAGTGATCTCATGCTAGTGTGGTACTGCTCCTCTTAGCTAGCAGTGATCTCATGCTAGTGTGGTACTGCCCCTCTTATCTAGCAGTGATCTTATGCTAGTGTGGTTCTTTCTTAGCTAGCAGGGATCTCATGCTAGTGTGGTACTGCCTCTCTTAGCTAGCAGTGATCTCATGCTAGTGTGGTACTGCCTCTCCTAGCTAGCAGTGATTTCATGCTAGTGTGGTACTGCCTTTCGTAGCTAGCAGTGATCTCATGCTAGTGTGGTGCTGCCTTTCCTAGCTAGCAGTGCTCTCATGCTAGTGTGGTACTGCCCCTCTTAGCTAGCAGTGCTCTCATGCTAGTGTGGTGCTGCCCCACTTAGCTAGAAGTGATCTTATGCTAGTGTGGTACTGTCTTTATTAGCTAGCAGGGATTTCATGCTAGTGTGGTACTGCCTCTCTTAGCTAGCAGTGATCTCATGCTAGTGTGGTGCTGCCTTTCGTAGCTAGCAGGGATCTCATGCTAGTGTGATACTGTCTCTCCTAGCTAGCAGTGATTTCATGCTAGTGTGGTACTGCCTTTCTTAGCTAGCAGTGATCTCATGCTAGTGTGGTACTGCCTCTCCTAGCTAGCATGGATCTCATGCTAGTGTAATACTGCCTCTCCTTGCTAGCAGTGATTTCATGCTAGTGTGGTGCTGCCTTTCGTAGCTAGCAGTGATCTCATGCTAGTGTGGTACTAGCATGAGATCTCTACTAGCTAGCAGTTATATATTAATGGTACTGCCTCTTCTATCTAGCAGTGATCTCATGTTTACGTGTCGGACACTGACCTCACTCATGGGTGAGGACGAGAGATGGTAGCTGGGTAACCTAGGAGCTGTAGAGGAAAGTGGGGAAGATGAAGAGTGTCAGGGTCAGTAGTAACCTGGCTGGCAGTACAGCTGAAGGATGGTTAATGATTATCACCATTGTAGTGTGTGTCTGCCCTCGTCTGTGTGATGGTGCTAGATGGTTAATTAATGTTTATCACCAGTGCAGTGTGTTTGCCCTCGTCTGTGTGATGGTGCTAAATGGTTAATTAATGTTTATCACCAGTGCAGTGTGTTTGCCCTCGTCTGTGTGATGGTGCTAGATGGTTAATTAATGTTTATCACCAGTGCAGTGTGTTTGCCCTCGTCTGTGTGATGGTGCTAGATGGTTAATTAATGTTTATCACCAGTGCAGTGTGTCTGCCCTCGTCTGTGTGATGGTGCTAGATGGTTAATATGTTTATCACCAGTGCAGTGTGTTTGCCTCGTCTGTGTGATGGTGCTAGATGGTTAATGTTTATCACCAGTGCAGTGTGTTTGCCCTCGTCTGTGTGATGGTGCTAAATGGTTAATTAATGTTTATCACCAGTGCAGTGTGTTTGCCCTCGTCTGTGTGATGGTGCTAAATGGTTAATTAATGTTTATCACCAGTGCAGTGTGTCTGCCCTCGTCTGTGTGATGGTGCTAGATGGTTAATTAATGTTTATCACCAGTGCAGTGTGTCTGCTCTCATCTGTGTGATGGTGATAGATGGTTAATCAGTGTTTATCATCATTGTGGTGTGTCTACCCTCACTTAGCAGATTACAATGGGATAAGAGAACATCTATCATGTGTGGGCTGGGGTGACGACGAGAGCTATCAGTATGACAGCTTTCTAAACAATATAAATGCTGCTCAAAAAACATCTATTCTGCTTACAGAAATGAGATGAACAATAGACTCAAACATCTTTTAGGGTAGAAGAAAGGAATTTATGGAGTATTGTAAGAGGTGAAGGTCTGGAGTATACCTGGAGATTGTTCCGGGGGTCAACGCCCCAGCGGCTTGGTCTGTGACCTGGCCTCATGGTGGATTAGGGCCGGATCAACCAGGCTGTTACAGTTGGCCGCACGCAACCACGTACGAACCACAGCCCGGCTGGGCAGGTACCGACTTTAGGTGCCTGTCCAGTGCCTGCTTGAAGACAGCCAGAAGTCTAATGGTAATCCCACTTATGTATGCTGGATGGCAGTTGAACAATCTTGGGCCCCTGACACTTATTGTGTTGTCTTTTATCGTGCTAGTGGCACCCCTGCTTTTCATTAGGGGGATGTTGCATCGTCTGCCGAGTCTTTTGCTGTCATAGAGAGTGATTTTCGTGTGCAAGTTTGGTACTAATAATATCATGAATCATGATACTCATTAAGAGGAAGGCTAAAAAAAGAGATAATAACAAAACGGGACTATGAAATTAAAGTTGCTAAGGATTCGATGACAAACCCGAAAGGCTTTTTCCAGGTACATAAAACAAAGGTTAGAGAAAAGTTAGGTCCTCTTAAAACTAACTCCGGGCAGCTTTTTAATAATTATTTCCTCTCGGTTTTCACACAAGACACAAGCGATTTACAAATACAAATAATTTATTTCTTTTCTTCAGTATACAGGTAATGCAATTTAAATGTAATAAAATATTGTTAGGCACAAAAGAAAGCCACTAATGTGCGGTGTATTTCAGGCCAGAAGATAATAAATTCTGTAATATCGGTCACTTGGGATGTGGTAATCAAACTTGTAAACCGATTAAGCAAAATAAATCCCCAGGTGTAGTGTCTGATATGTGGAAGATGGCTAATGAAATTCCTATTTTTAAATTGGGGGACAAGTCACTACCGTCCAATTACCGCCCAATAAACCTGACCTCAATTGTAGGCAGATTATTAGAGTAACTCATGCCTGATATTATAAGTAGTCATCTTGACAAGTATAATTTGATCTATGATACTCAGCATGGTTCATGAGGGGCCGTTCCTGCCTGGCTAATTTATTGACTTTCTTCAGCAAAGCATTTGAGGCTGTTGATCATGATAAAGAATACGATATTATATGTTTGGATTTTAGTAAAGCTTTTGATAGAGAACCATACAAACTACTGTTAAAGAAAGTAGCAGCTCATGGTATTGGCGGAAAAATCCAGTCATGGATCAATACAAAACTATCTGAACTTAATATTCACAGTGAATAATGCTGTAATTTTCATCTTAATGAGCTAGTTTAATTAAATTACTGATGATGAGGCCACAATAGAAGGCTGCAATGATAATTATTTGAAAAAAAGAAATAATGAGGGGAGGAGTTTGTGTGTTTGTTAATATCAGAGATAACAAAGCTTACAGTCTAAGAGACTTTCCTTGTTCTTTCTTTTTTCATTTTCTGTAGGCCTATGCAGAGGCATTTTCATTCATTGTTCTTCCACCCGTATACCGTCTGTTATGATTTTTTCCCCTAACTTTCCATGCCCTACGCATCAGTGATTGACACTTTCTCGGTTCTAACATTTTCATTCATCATAAATCATATACTCATCCAGGCTGTCATTATATTTTCACTTCACTCTGCCTATTTTTATGCTAAATAGAGTTGTCTCAACTTCTCCAGTCAAGACCTTTAATTATTTATCAACTTGTCACTTTTCTAAACTATTTATATAATATAACACTTTTACAATGCATTCAAAATGCTTCTAATGATAAAAATCTTAACACTCATCGTTCTCTGGAGTTAAAATTTGCCTTTTGTCCAACTAATACATAGCGTGGTAATCTGGTTCGTGCTTTTCATCACGTTGATATTTGCGGTATTTACTCTTGTTTCTTGCTGCTCTTGGCCTCTCCAATATACTGCAGAAACTGGCTACTCTTTCTCTGACAAACTTGAATAACACAAAGAAGTGTAAAGTTTGTACATACTGTCAATGATGTTTACCGTGAAGTCAGTGACCATAGCTGTCACATTTGCTAATCATCAGCCAGAACAATAGTTCTCTCTTCCAGCCTTCACAGACGCCGTCTTCACGAGGCTCTAAGACAACACTCCTGACAAGAATCTTATTCTAGGTAATGTTTCTGTTGACGTTTATCTTTGTCAGTGCAGTGTCAGATCATATTATGTTCAGAACACATGTGACATCCTGAACATGGCTTTTTCTCATCACTTCTGCCTCCTCCTCCTCCTTTTGGATTACTCCCCTTTTATCTCTTATTCGTGATTTACACTGGTCTAGGATATACCGAAATATTACTTAAAGGTGTTTTGCAATTTGTGAATAAGTTACGAACAGTTACAACCACTGTATTGCTACTTGCGACTTACGGTGTCTCTGGGATGGGATGTGTGACGGCAGATGCTGGCCAGTTTTTTAATTTAGCAAAACTATATAGACAAGCAGCGTGCTGCTACCCAGTGTATCTGGGAGATGAGGAGTTGCAGTAAACAAAGACTTTGCAAAAGCCTTCGACAAAAGGGATCATGGTGTAATAGCACACAAAATGCGTGATAAAGGAATAACAGGAAAAGTGGATAGATGGATTTTTACCTTCCTAACAAATAAAGTACAAAGATTAATAGTAAACAGAGTAAAGTCAAAGGCGGCTACAGTAAAAAGCTCTGTTCCACAAGGTACAGTACTCCATCCCATCCTTTACCTCATCCTCATATCTGACATAGACAGATGTAAGACACAATACAGTGTCCTCCTTTACTGACGGTACCAGAATTTGCTATACAGTGTCACCCATTAAGGACACTGCAATTCTCCAAGCGGACATTAACAAAATCTTCAAATGGGCCTCAGAAAACAATATCAAGTTCAATGAGGACAAATTTCAATTACTCCTCTATGGAAAACTCGAGGAAGTAAAAACTGGATTGGAGTATAAAACAAATTTCAACCACACAATAGAGGCGAAAAATTCAAAATGTAAGACCATCCGAAGTGAAATGTCAAAAGAAATCCTTCAAAGATCACAAGCAATATATCTAGCCATCTGTCAGAGAGAAAATGACAGATATGGAGTAATTGAATCCTCTAAAACCCAAGGGATGCCAAGCCAATGATGATTCTTTTCAAATAGCTTGTACTGCTGTACACTAACGGACCTCTTTCAAGGCAGGTGAAATTGCTGACCTGGAGAATGTACAGAGAACTTTCACGGCACACATAAGAACGATAAAGCCCCTAAATTATTGGGAACGGTTGAAGACCCTGGATCTGTACTTCTTGGAATGCAAGCGAGAACGATACATGATAATATACACTTGGAAAATCTGAGAGGGACTTGTCCCAAATCTTCAAACGGTAATCACTCCCTACGAAAGCAAAAGACTCGGGAGACGGTGCAAACATCTCCCTAGTGAAAAACAGGGATGCCATGAGTACTTTGAGAGACAATACAGTAAATGTCAGGGGCCCAAGATTGTTCAACTGCCTCCCAGCATACTTAAGGGGGATTACCAATAGACCCCTGGTTGTCTTCAAGAGGGAGCTGGACAGGCACCTCAAGTCAATAACAGCCTGGTTGATCAGACCCTGATCCATATAGAGGCCTGGTCATGGACTGGGCCGCAGAGGCGTTGACCCCCGAACATCCTCCCGGGATACTAAAAGTATGGAAAGGTATCTAGGAAGGATTTTTTGTGTTACGTAAGACCCTGCTCGACCGCACGTCAGGACGGGAGAAAGCCGTATTATATTTTATATGATAGTTACACAGTGGGAACAAAGGTAATCAATTGTTTCCCTCTGATATTCCGTCAGCAGGATGGGGGCTCATCGGAGATGTTGAAATATGAGAGTCTGTTCTGGCAGACTCCAGTAAAAACAATGAGAATATTCCAGCAGAGGTTCAACAGCTACGGGAGCATAGCTTGAGTTACTTTCACATGGAAATTACCTATTATCTAGGTAGCCAATCCCATACACGGGAGAAATGCATTGTTTTGTACCCTCCCTCTAGGATGCTGGAGGGACGAGGATGAAGGAGAGGGGCGGGGGATGGAGGAGAGATACTTGTTGTGAGTGGCCTCTCTCTCAAGGCTCTCCCAGTGTGCTGCTCTCTCTCAGTAAACAAAAAATAAACTTAATGACCGCAGAGTAACTATCATCTTGTGTACACTCCCTTGACCAAACAACCAACTGGAAGTGTGTTTAACTACGTGAGTAGGATACTGAGTTATTCAAAGTTGAATTCTACATTACCTTGTGTCACATTATGAACGTGGCCTATATAAAAGCTCACTTAAGAGAAAGTGAGTTACCACGCCGGGAAGGCAACTGTGAGCTGAGTGACCTTTATCTGGTAATTTACATGTAACAATATTATACAGTGAGAGGATAGGGTTTCACGAGGCCGAGTCTACTCAAGAACACAAAGTCACCAATGTTGTAAGGTGAGGCAGCAAACATCATATCACCAGCACCACAAGGTGAGGCAGCAAACATCATATCACCAGCACCACAAGGTGAGGCAGCAAACATCATATCACCAGCACCACAAGGTGAGGCAGCAAACAACATCATATCACCAGCACAACAAGGTGAGGCAGCAAACAACATCATATCAGCACCACAAGGTGAGGCAGCAAACAACATCATATCAGCACCACAAGGTGAGGCAGCAAACAACATCATATCACCAGCACCACAAGGTGAGGCAGCAAACAACATCATATCACCAGCACCACAAGGTGAGACAGCGTGTGTTCTGGGGTCAACATCCCCGAGGTCAGATCCATTACCAGACCTCGCAATCTACAGTAACCAGGCTGTTACCGTAGGCCACACATAATCTAGCGTATGAACCACAGCCCGGCTGGGCAGGTACTGACTTTAGGTGCCTGTCCAGCTTCCCCTTGAAGACAGCCAGAGGTCTGTTGGTAATCCCTCTTATGGATGCTGGGAGGCAGTTGAACAGTCTTGGTCCCCTGACACTTATTGTGTTATTTTGTATTACACTCATGGCGCCCCTGCTTTTCATTGGGGGGAAGTTGCACCGCAATATTGTACTTATATGTGGAGTGAAAGTTCTCTGTATGTTCTCCAGGTTTGCAATTTCGCCTGCCTTGAGAAGAGCCGTTAGTGTGCTGCAATATTCTAAGTTACATTGAATAAGTGATTCAGAGAAAATCATCATTGGTTTGGCATCCCAAGTTCTGAAAGTTCGCATTATTTATCATACCATTTTCCAAGTAGATGTGATGGAAACATTGTTGTGATCTTTGAAGGTGAGATTCTCTGACATTATCACTCCCAAGTCCTTCAGAAAATTTGGAATTAACCAGATTTTGAGTCTCAGGCATAAAAAAAAAGTCATTTAGATTGTCGACCCTTAATCTGAATAGCAGCTCATTAAATGCTGAGCCATATTGAGACTTCACTATCTCACTCATTTATTTGCTGTCATCTGTGTAAGTCCCGTCTCTTTAAAGCAGAGCCCAGTATAGGATGTGGTTTTTGCTCAAAATTTGGCGTAATAAAATATATATTATGGATTTTTTTTTCAATTTCATTTATTGCTTTTAAGTTCTCTCTGTGTTTCATGGCTCCTGTATGATTCCTTAAGCTTAAATTTGATATTTTCTATTTCTCTGACCAGTGCTTCTTCCGTGTTCTAGATAGAGTGGCCCATTTGAGAAGTTCTGGGATTCTTTGCCTTCGCCTGTGAAGGGATCGTTTTTATTTCTAGTTTACATCTTCTTTTCTTTTGTTTGAGGGGAATGTGCCTTGAGCATACCTTAAGTGCCACAGAGTAAATTATTTCTAGGCACAGGTTTGTGTCAGTGTTTAGAATATATTTCTCAGCATGTTTCATTTAAGACATTGTTAGTTTGATCCAGCTGGATCAAAGGCGCCGTCATAACTGATCTTATTTTGCTGGACAGGTGAAGTGTGCAGTGAAGAAGAGGATCCACGTAATCACGTTGCTGTCAGTGATACACCTGCTGCTGTCAGTGATAAACCTGCTGCTGTCAGTGATACACCTGCTGCTGTCAGTGATACACCTGCTGCTGTCAGTGATACACCTGCTGCTGTCAGTGATACACCTGCTGCTGTCAGTGATACACCTGCTGTTGTCAGTGATACACCTGCTGCTGTCAGTGATACACATGCTGATGTCAGTGATACACCTGCTGCTGCTGTCAGTGATACACCTGCTGCTGTCAGTGATACACCTGCTGCTGTCAATGATACACCTGCTGCTGTCAATGATACACCTGCTGCTGTCAGTGATACACCTGCTGTTGTCAGTGATACACCTGCTGCTGTCAGTGATACACATGCTGATGTCAGTGATACACCTGCTGCTGCTGTCAGTGATACACCTGCTGCTGCTGTCAGTGATACACCTGCTGCTGTCAGTGATACACCTGCTGCTGTCAGTGATACACCTACTGCTGTCAGTGATACACATGCTGCTGTCAGTGATACACCTGCAGCTGCTGCTGTCAATGTTACACATGCAGCTGTTGCTGTCAGTGATACACATGCAGCTGTTGCTGTCAGTGATACACATGCAGCTGCTGCTGTCAATGATACACATGCAGCTGCTGCTGTCAATGATACACATGCAGCTGCTGCTGTCAATGATACACATGCAGCTGCTGCTGTCAATGATACACATGCAGCTGCTGCTGTCAATGATACACATTCAGCTGTTGCTGTCAATGATACACATTCAGCTGCTGCTGTCAATGATACACATGCAGCTGCTGCTGTCAATGATACACATGCAGCTGCTGCTGTCAATGATACACATTCAGCTGCTGCTGTCAATGATACACATGCAGCTGCTGCTGTCAATGATACACATGCAGCTGCTGCTGTCAATGATACACATGCAGCTGCTGCTGTCAATGATACACATGCAGCTGCTGCTGTCAATGATACACATTCAGCTGCTGCTGTCAATGATACACATTCAGCTGCTGCTGTCAATGATACACATGCAGCTGCTGCTGTCAATGATACACATGCAGCTGCTGCTGTCAATGATACACATGCAGCTGCGCCTCTCACCTAGCATGTTACTGAGACTGACCACTGGGAGGGTCATACAAGTTCATGGAGGTCACACCAAACATAACTAGAAGTAGTAAATCTAGTAAATGAAGCTAGAAAACCTGAACTGTTAACAGGTGGGAGGGGACACTAGGGAAGTGTCGGGGTTACAATGGAAGTGTTGGGGTGGTACTAGTGAAGTGTCGGGGGGTTACAATGGAAGTGTGGGGGTGGTATTAGGGAAGTGTTGGGGTTACAATGGAAGTGTGGGGGTGGTATTAGGGAAGTGTTGGGGTTACAATGGAAGTGTGGGGTGGATTAGGAAGTTTCGGGGGTTACAATGGAAGTGTGGGGGTGGTATTAGGGAAGTGTTGGGGTTACAATGGAAGTGTGGGGTGGTATTAGGAAGTTTCGGGGATTACAATGGAAGTATGGGGTGGTATTAGGAAAGTGTCGGGGGTTACAATGGAAGTGTGGGGTGGTATTAGGGAAGTGTCGGGGTTACAATGGAAGTATAAGGGTGGTATTAGGGAAGTGTCGGGGGTTACAATGGAAGTGTGGGGTGGTATTAGGGAAGTGTTGTGGTTATAATGGAAGTGTGGGGGTGGTATTAGGAAGTTTCGGGGGTTACAATGGAAGAGTGGGGGTGGTATTAGTGAAGTGTCGGAAGGTTACAATGGAAGTGTGGGGTGGTATTAGGGAAGTGTGGGGGTTACAATGGAATTGTGGGGTGGTATTAAGCAAGTGCTGGGGGGGTTGGAAAGTGTAGAGGGTTCTAGGGAAATGTGGGAAGACGTACCAGGAAAGTGTGGGAAGAGGCACTAGGGAAGTGTGGGTGTACTAGGAAAGTGTGGGTGTAGTACTAGAGAAGTGTGGTGGTACTAGAGAAGTGTGGGTGTAGTACTAGAGAAGTGTGGGTGTACTAGGGAAGTGTGGGTGTACTAGGTAAGTGTGGGTATGGTACTAGGGAAGTGTAGGTGTACTAGGTAAGAGTGGGTATGGTACTAGGGAAGTGTGGGTGTACTATGTAAGTGTGGGTATGGTTCTAGAGAAGTGTGGGGGTACTAGGTAAGTTTGGGTATGGTACTAGGGAAGTGTGGGGTACTAGGGAAGTGTGGGGTCCTAGGAAGTGTGTGTTGTACTAGGGAAGTGTGGGTGTGGTACTAGGAAGTGTGGGTATGGTACTAGGGAAGTGTGGGTGTGGTACTAAGAAGTGTGGGTGTGGTACTAGGGAAGTGTGGGTGTGGTACTAGGGAAGTGTGGGGGTACTAGGTAAGTTTGGGTATGGTACTAGGGAAGTGTGGGGTACTAGGAAGTGTGAGTGTGGTACTAGGGATGTGTGGGTGTGGTACTAGGGTAATGTGGGGAATTGTACTAGGGAAGTATTTGGGTACTAGGGAAATGTGGGAGTACTAGGGAAATATGGGAGTGCAACTAGGGAACTGTGATGGGGAGGTGGTACCCGGGAATTGTGTGAAGGAGGGGGTACAAAGGAAGTGTGGGGGAGGGGGTATTATGGGTGTGTGGGGGAGGGGTACTAAGTAGTTGTTAAGTGTGTACTGAGATTCGGTCTTGTCATCACGTACCCAAGACCAGCCACTGTCCACACTCCAACTGTCCACACTCCCACTGTCCACACTCCCACTGTCCACACTCTCTGTTCCTCTCAGTATTTTGTACCATGTTTTCATGCCGCTCCTGGTGCGAATGTATATGTATGTATGAAATATATATATATATATATTCATACATACATACATACATATACATTCGCACCAGGAGCGGCATGAAAACATGGTACAAAATACTGAGAGGAACAGAGAGTGTGGACAGTGGAGTGTGTTCAGTGGCTGGTCTTGGGTACGTGATGACAAGACCGAATCTCAGTACACACTTAACAACTATATATATATATATATATATATATATATATATATATATATATATATATATATATATATATATATATATATATATATATGCAAAAAGATCACAGTAAACAGGTGATATCAAAATATGTAAGACAACCACTATGAAAAATAGAATTCAGCGTTTCGTGACTACTCACATTATCAAGGATAATGTGAGTAGTCACGAAGCGCTTGAATTCCTCTATTTTCATAGTGGTTGTCTTGCATATATATATATATATATATATATATATATATATATATATATATATATATATATATATATATATATTATTGTGACCACGAACGAGTGGTATTGAATCAATAACAACACTGAGACTAGCCAAGGATTCGAACCCATGTAGTTTTGGCCATGCCTCGTGGTGAGCGAAAATCATATGACGTCTTAACCCAATGAACCACACAATCCTACAAGAACCAAGCACCCAGCCAATCTAGGTGTGCTACTCTTGATCCGAGGACATACTGTGGTGTGGGTGCCTTTAAGCTAATTTCATTCTTATCCCCGTTTGGTGTACTAGCCTCCACAAGCAATATATATATTATTGTGACCACGAACGAGTGGTATTGGTATATAGGTAGTAGGTAGTAGGTTGGTAGACAGCAACCACCCAGGGAGGTACTACCGTCCTGCCAAGTGAGTGTAAAAAGGAAGCCTGTATTTGTTTTACATGATGGTAGGATTGCTGGTGTCTTTTTTCTGTCTCATAAACATGCAAGATTTCAGGTATGTCTTGCTACTTCTACTTACACTTAGGTCACACTACGCAAACATGTACACGTTTATGTATACACACTCATCTGAGTTTTTTCTTTGATTTTAGCTTAATAGTTCTTGTTCTTATTGCTTTTCTTTTCATATCCATGGGGAAGTGGAATAAGAATCTTTCCTCCGTAAGCCATGCGTGTTGTAAAAGTCAACTAAAATGCTGGGAACAATGGGATAGTAACCCCTTTTCCTGTATAGATTTACTAAAAAGAAAAAGAAGAAAACCGTCAAAGTGGGATGTTTGAATGTGCATGGATGTTGTGCGAATGATAAGAAAGAGATGATTGTAGATGTTATGAATGAGAAGAAGCTGGATGTCCTGGCTTTAAGTGAGACAAAGCTGAAGGGGGTAGGAGAGTTTCAGTTTGGAGAAATAAATGGGATTAGGTCAGGGGTTTCAAATAGTTAGAGCTAAAGAAGGAGTGGCAATAATGTTGAAGGATAAGTTATGGCAGGAAAAGAGGGAATATAAATGTATCAATTCAAGGATTATGTGGTGTAAAATAAGGGTTGGATGTGAAAAGTGGGTTATAGTAAGTGTTTATGCACCTGGAGAAGAGAGAAGTGTAGAGGAGAGAGATTTTGGGAAATGTTGAGTTAGTGTACGGTAGGGTTATTATTGAAAGAATTAGAGGTAAGACAGAGGGTAGGATCGCAGATGAGCAAGGAGGCTTTAGATTGGGTAGGGGATGTGTAGATCAAGTGTTTACAGTGAAGCATATATGTGAACAGTATTTATATAATGGTAGGGAAGTTTTTATTGCTTTTATGGATTTAGAAAAAGCATATGATAGAGTGGATAGGGGAGCAATGTGGCAAATGTTGCAAGTGCTTGGAATAGGTAGTAAGTTACTGAATGCTGTAAAGCGTTTTTATGAGGATAGTGAGGCTCAGGTTAGGGTGTGTAGGAGAGAGGGAGATTTCTTCCCGGTAAAAGTAGGTCTTAGACAGGGATGTGTAATGTCACCATGGTTGTTTAATATATATATAGATGGGGTTGTAAAAGAAGTAAATGCTAGGGTGTTGGGGAGAGGGGTGGGATTAAATTATGGGGAATCAAGTTCAAAATGGGAGTTGACACAGTTACTTTTTGCTGATGATACTGTGCTTATAGGAGATTCTAAAGGTTATTTGACGAGTTTGGGAGGGTGTGTAAAGGTAGAAAGTTGAAAGTGAACAAAGATAAGAGTAAGGTGGAGAGAGGGATTATGGAAGAAGTAAATGTTTTCAGATATTTGGGAGTTGACGTGTCAGTGGATGGATTTATGAAGGATGAGGTTAACCATAGAATTGATGAAGGAAAAAAGGTGAGTGGTGCGTTGAGGTATCTGTGGAGACAAAAAACGTTATCTATGGAGGCAAAGAAGGGAATGTATGAACGTATAGTGGTACCAACACTCTCATATGGGTGTGAAGCTTGGGTTGCAAATGCTGCAGCGAGGAGGAGGCTGGAGGCAGTGGAGATGTCCTGTCTAAGGGCAATGTGTGTTGTAAATATTATGCAGAGAATTCGGAGTGTGGAAATTAGGAGGAGGTGTGGAGTTACTAAAAGTATTTGTCAGAGGGCTGAAGAGGGCATGTTGAGGTGGTTTGGTCATTTAGAGAGAATGGATCTAAGTAGAATGACTTGGAGAGCGTATAAATCTGTAGGGGAAGGAAGGAGGGGTAGGGGTCGTCCTCGAAAAGGTTGGAGAGAGGGGGTAAAGGAGGTTTTGTGGGCGAGGGGCTTGGACTTCCAGCAAGCGTGTGTGAGCGTGTTAGGAGTGAATGAAGACGAATGGTTTTTGGGACCTGACGATCTGTTTTAGTGTGAGCAGGGTAATATTTAGTGAAGGGATTCAGGGAAACCGGTTATTATAGATTTAGCCGGACTTGAGTCCTGGAAATGGGAAGTGCAATGCCTGCACTTTAAAGGAGGGGACTGGGATAGTGACAGCTGGGAGGGACTATTCTAAACTGTAGTATCTGAGCTCCTCTGCAAAGACAGTGATTATGTATGAGTGTGGTGAAAGTGTTGAATGATGATGAAAGTATTTTCTTTTTGGGGATTTTCTTTCTTTTTGGGTCACCCTGCCTCGGTGGGAGACGGCCGACTTGTTGAATATATATATATATATATATATATATATATATATATATATATATATATATATATATATATATATTTTAATATGTCGTGCCGAATAGGCAGAACTTGCGATTTTGGCTTAAATAGCAACGCTCATCTTGCTATATAAGACAAGCGAAAATTTGTGTATTCAATAATTTCGAAAAAATCATTCTGAACCTAACGAAGAAAAAAATATTTCATTGTGTTTGTTTATTATTAAATTATTGTAAAAGTATCTAAAATATATTTAGTTGGATTAGGCTAAATTAAATTGCGCTTGTTATAATAAGGTTAGGTAAGTTTTCTAAGATTCTTTTGGTGCAAAATTTAATTTTTTTCATTAACATTAATGAAAAAATATATCTTTGAACGTATAAGAGAAAATTTTAGAAAGGACTTAATTTTAAATGAGTTCTTGCTAATTGACCAGTTTTACCTATTAGGCACGACATATATATATATATATATATATATATATATATATATATATATATATATATATATATATATATATATATATAAATGCGGCTTCATAGTGAGAGAAGTTAAGAATGCTCTTGGAATTTCACTATTTTATCACAGCGGTTGTTCTGCGCTACTACCATCAGTACTACCATCAGTTCTACCATCAGTACTACCATCAGTTCTACCATCAGTTCTACCATCAGTACTACCATCAGTACTACCATCAGTACTACCATCAGTACTACCATCAGTACTACCATCAGTACTACCATCAGTACTACCATCAGTACTACCATCAGTACTACCATCAGTTCTACCATCAGTACTACCATCAGTACTACCATCAGTACTACCATCAGTACTACCATCAGTTCTACCATCAGTTCTACCATCAGTTCTACCATCAGTACTACCATCAGTACTACCATCAGTACTACCATCAGTACTACCATCAGTACTACCATCAGTTCTACCATCAGTACTACCATCAGTACTACCATCAGTACTACCATCAGTACTACCATCAGTACTACCATCAGTTACTACCATCAGTACTACCATCAGTATCTACCATCAGTTCTACCATCAGTACTACCATCAGTACTACCATCAGTACTACCATCAGTACTACCATCGACTACCATCAGTACTACCATCAGTCTACCATCAGTTCTACCATCAGTACTACCATCAGTACTACCATCAGTACTACCATCAGTACTACCATCAGTACTACCATCAGTCTACCATCAGTCTACCATCAGTACTACCATCAGTACTACCATCAGTACTACCATCAGTACTACCATCAGTACTACCATCAGTACTACCATCAGTACTACCATCAGTACTACCATCAGTACTACCATCAGTACTACCATCAGTACTACCATCAGTTCTACCATCAGTACTACCATCAGTACTACCATCAGTACTACCATCAGTACTACCATCAGTACTACCATCAGTACTACCATCAGTCTACCATCAGTCTACCATCAGTTCTACCATCAGTACTACCATCAGTACTACCATCAGTACTACCATCAGTACTACCATCAGTACTACCATCAGTACTACCATCAGTACTACCATCAGTACTACCATCAGTACTACCATCAGTACTACCATCAGTACTACCATCAGTACTACCATCAGTACTACCATCAGTACTACCATCAGTTCTACCATCAGTACTACCATCAGTTACTACCATCAGTACTACCATCAGTACTACCATCAGTACTACCATCAGTACTACCATCAGTACTACCATCAGTTCTACCATCAGTACTACCATCAGTTCTACCATCAGTACTACCATCAGTACTACCATCAGTTCTACCATCAGTACTACCATCAGTACTACCATCAGTACTACCATCAGTACTACCATCAGTACTACCATCAGTACTACCATCAGTACTACCATCAGTACTACCATCAGTACTACCATCAGTTCTACCATCAGTACTACCATCAGTACTACCATCAGTACTACCATCAGTACTACCATCAGTACTACCATCAGTACCCATCATCTACCATCAGTACTATCATCAGTACTACCATCAGTACTACCATCAGTACTACCATCAGTACTACCATCAGTTCTACCATCAGTACTACCATCAGTACTACCATCAGTACTACCATCAGTACTACCATCAGTACTACCATCAGTACTACCATCAGTACTACCATCAGTTCTACCATCAGTACTACCATCAGTACTACCATCAGTACTACCATCAGTACTACCATCAGTACTACCATCAGTACTACCATCAGTACTACCATCAGTACTATCATCAGTACTACCATCAGTACTACCATCAGTACTACCATCAGTACTACCATCAGTTCTACCATCAGTAGGAGAGAGTAGAAACAGTGGGTGTGTTTCCTTACTCCGGTTGTTCACGTTCACCCATCAGTAAAATGGGTACCTGGGTGTAAGTAGACTGGTGTGGGTCGCATCCTGGGACAAAACTGACCTAATTTGCGGGAAATGCTCAGCATAACAAGGGACTTTCTATATAGTAGTATGTCATTGATGTCAGCTATGGTCTGTATACCTTGTACATGTACTTGTAGAAATAAAGATATTATTATTATGATTATTATTATTATTATTATTATTAACTCCGGTAGTCTCTTATCATCAGTACTACTACTCCAGTAGTGTCCTACCATCACTACTATTACTACTACTACTACAGTAGTCTTCTACGATTAGTACTAATCCACCAGTAGTCTCCTTACATCAGTACTACTCCTCCTGTAGTTTTCAACTATCAGTACTGCTACTATTACTGCTCTAGTAGTATACTACCATCAGTACTACTACTACTACTACAACTACTCCAGTAGCTTCCTACCATCAGTAATACGAGTAATAGTACTCCAGTAGTCTCTAAAATTAGTGCTACTACTATTACTCCAGTAGTCTCCTACCATTAGTACTACTCCACCAGTAGTCTCCTACTATCAGTACTACTGCACCAGTAGTCTCCTACTATCAGTACTACCCCACAAGTAGTCTCCCATCAGTACTACCCCACAAGAAGTCTCCTATCAGTACTACTCCACCAGTAGTCTCCTACTATCAGTAATACCCCACCAGTAGTCTCCTACTATCAGTACTACCCCACAAGTAGTCTCCTATCACATACTACCCCACAAGTAGTCTCCTATCAGTACTACTCCACCAGTAGTCTCCTACTATCAGTACTACTCCACCAGTAGTCTCCTATCAGTAATACCCCACCAGTAGTCTCCTACTATCAGTACTACCCCACAAGTAGTCTCCTATCAGTACTACTCCACCAGTAGTCTCCTACTATCAGCGCTCCTCCACCAGTAAATAACAAAAAGGCACAATACCGTGACTGGAACAATACACAAATAACCCGCACATAGAAGAGAGGAGCTTACAACGACGTTTCGGTCCGACTTGGACCATTTACAAAGTCACACTAACAAAAAGGAGAGAAGGAGGGAGTATATATGGGCAGCAGACAGGGACTGGACAAGAGAGGTAGTAGGAAAGGAGGAAGAGAGGTAGTGGTAGAGGTAATAGCAGTAGTAGTAGAAGTGGTAGTAGAGTCAGTCAAATACTAAAGAGGAGCACTGCAAGGGAGCTAAGGGCCCCACAGAGGGGAAAAAATAATAGTCATGGACCAAACACCCAAGGAAGAAGAAAGAAAACCCAAAGAAGAAAGAGGAAAGGGGGGAAAAGTGAGTAGGTTGAAAAAAAGCATCAGGTTAAGTCACTGGTGTTCTGCAGTTTGGAACATTTAACAATGTGATGGGAAAGGAAGGCATCTACAGAGACAAAGTCAGGAGTAAGATTCATACAAGGAAAGTTGAGTATAAGGGAGGATTCAACCAGACGGCGACTATGAAAGTTAGACGTAGGGTAGACAGTTTTAGCAGAAGACCAGTCAATAGGATGACTGTGATCTCTGACATGACAGAAAAGAGCATTATTAGTGTCGGCAAGCCTAACACTATTTTTGTGCTCCCTAAGTCTGTCAGAAAGAGATCGACCAGTTTCTCCAAAGTACTGAAGAGGACAGGAGGAGCAAGAAATAGAGTAGACACCAGGAGAATCTATAGAGGGAGGGGAGGTATGAACTAGATTAGTGCGAAGAGTGTTAGTCTGGCGAAAGGTAAGTTTGATGTCTAAGAACGGAGAGAGTTGTTGAGATTAGAGAGACCAGAAATGTAGGGAAGGCAGAGTACAGGAGAGTGTGGACTCAAATTCCTTCTCCTTCCAAGACAATTATTATTCTCAAATCTTCTTTCTACTATTGATGTGCTCTCTTCTCTCTACTATTGATGTGCTCTCTTCTCTCTACTATTGATTTGCTCTCTTCTTTCTGGCTCCGCTATGTAGATGACATCTTTGCTCTTTTGCCTCATGACTCTAGTCTTTTTCAACCATTTCTTAATACCCTTAGCAAGAACAGGAGAGGAGAGCCCATAGCGACACCGAAGTTTTGAGAATAATATTCATGGCATCCACCTTGGCAGCGTCCATGGCAGCTTCCTTGGCAGCCACCATGGTGGCCTCCATGGTAGCCACCATGGTGGCCTCCATGGCAGCCTCCATGGCAGCCTCCAAGGCAGCCTCCATGGCAGCCTTCATGGCGGCCACCGTGGCGATTTCCATGGGAGCTACCTTTTCATCCGCCATGGCAGCCACCTTGGCAGAATTCGTGGCAGCCTCCATGGCAGTGTTCATGACAGCCACCCTGGCAGCCTCCATGGAACCTACATGGCAACCTTCATGGCAGCCTCATTAGCATTCTTCATGGCAGGCACCTTGGCAGCCTCCATGGCAACCACCATAATAGCCTCCATGGAAGCCACCTTGGCTGCCTCCATGACAGCAGCAACAATGGTAACCTCCATGGCAGCCTTTATGGCAGTCTTCTTGGCAGCCTCCATGACAACCTTCATAGCATTCTCCAGGGCAGCCTGCTTGACAGCCGTCTTGGCAGCCGTCTTGGTCATGATAGCCGTCTTGGCAACCACCATAGCAGTCTCCATGGCAGCCTCCATGGAGCCACCTTGGCAGCCTCTTTGGCAGCCTACATGGCAGCACATTTGCAACCTCCATGGCAGCCTTCATGGCAGCCACCTTGGCAGTCTTTTTGGCAACCTCCATGGCAACACATTTGCAACCTCCATGGCAGCCTCCATGGCAGCCACCTTGGCAGCCATCTTGGCAGCCGCAATGTCGGCCTTTATGGCAGTTTCATTGGCAGCCTCCACGGCAGCCACCATGGCAGCTTCCATGGCCGCCGTCTTGGCGGCTTCCACTGCATCCTCCATAGCAGCCTTCATGGCAGCCTTCATAACAGCCTCCATGGCTGCCTTTATTCAGCTTCTATGGCAGCCTCCATTGCAGCCTTCATTGCAGGCTCCATGGTATCCTTCATGGCAGCCACCTTGGCAGCTTCTATGGAAGCCTCTATGGCAGTCTTCATGGCAGCCTTCACGGCAGCCACCTTGACAGTCAGCATGGCAGCCACCTTGGCAACCTCCATAGCAGCCTACTTGGCAACCTCCATAGCAGCCTACTTGGCAACCTCCATGGCAGCCTCCATTTTAGCCTCTGTGGCAGCCTCCATTTTAGCCTCCGTGGCAGCCTCCATTTTAGCCTCCGTGGCAGCCTCCATTTTAGCCTCCGTGGCAGCATCCATTTTAGCCTCCGTGGCAGCATCCATTTTAGCCTCCGTGGCAGCCTCCATTTTAGCCTTCTTGGCAGCCTCTATGGCAGCCTCCACGATAGCCTTCATTTCAGCCTCCATGGCAGCCTTAATGGCACCCTTACTGGCAGCCTCCGTGGCAGCCATCTTGGTGGCCTCCATGGCAGCCATCTTCATGAGCGACAGAGTGATACCGGCTAAGTGACCACATAAGACACCTCCCAAGTTCAGTACCAGGTATGGACAGTTGTGCTTCGTAACAGTCAAGGTATTTTTCTCTTACCACCACAACTTCATGTTGTTTTCATATTTCTATTTTAGTATTCTGTTGTTTTGTGGATGATTATAGATCTGTGCGACTACTGTTACCTCAGTATTGACTGTAACTCATCTCTGTTTAATCCTGTCATCTCCTGAAGCTTCTCTAGTTTTTGATTAGTACAGCTAATTCTTCGCCTCCCTTGTTTCCTCTTTCATTAGTATTGATATATGAGTGTAACATCAGTAATAATCTCATTTTCGTCTCCATAAAAGCTGTGATATCTGGGGGTTTTGCTACTCATTGTTCCTTTAAACCGGCACTTTTTTTTATTATATTATACGATCAGTCGAATACTGTCCATAGAGTTTATTTCTCTTACTATATTGTGTAGTGTCATGGCCTTTTGCTAATGTCAAGGAGAGAAGGTTTATAACTACCAGGTAATAAGGCTGAAGGAAGGAGGAGAGTACACTTGAAATGACAAGGAAATTAGCGATGAACTGAACATGAGATGATAGAAACAGTAATGAGAAGAAGAGTGATATAAAAGAATGAAAGTAACTGTTTCATAAAAAAGAGTCAGTATGGGTTAAGAGGAGATAAATTCTGTCTCACAAGTCTACTTATGTTCTATGTCACGCTAATAGAAGAGAAGCAGTGAAGGTGGACTGAATATTTTGGACTCCTGTGATATTTTGATTCTACACAACTCGACAGAATGGGTTAAAAACATGACCAGCAGAAAGAAGTAACATGAAAGGCACTGCAGTCAAACATACCTACCCTCAGTGATTATCAAAAAACTGGTATAAGAAAGAACATGGTTGGTCCTGGGACCAATACTGTATCTGAAATATAAGAAATACTTCTCAGATGTAGAATCCTGTGTATACTGCATTCCTGCTTAATGTTTAATAAGGGAAAGTAAAAACTTGAAAGAACATGGAAAGGTTACAATAGAACTTGGAATTATTGGAATTATCAAAAAAAGTGACTCCCGGAATTCAGCCCAGGGAAGGAAAAAGAAAACCGGAGAGTGAGTACCGATTCAGAGAACATAGGCCTGAAACCTCACTGTAGATGCTCAGAGGAGCATAGAACCAAACAAGTAACACTTGGATCGATGGCAAGTTTGACGAATCTATTAGTTTTCATGAAACTGAACAGTTTCCTTATGTACAACAAACATCATGTTCATCTTAAGGTATACAACGCTAGCCTTGAACTCATACACACACAACCCGCACATGTAAAAAAGAGAGGAGCTTACGACGACGTTTCGGTCCGACTTGGACCATTACAAAGTCACACTAACTTTGTATATGGTCCAAGTCGGACCGAAACGTCGTCGTAAGTTCCTCTTTTTTTATATATGTGCGGGTTGTGTGTGTATTGTTCCAGTTACGGTATTGTGCCTTTTTTGTTATTTCTTGAACTCGTACCTTGCAACAGCATGTAAACAAGGCTAACCTTGAACTCATACCTTGCAACAGCATGTAAACAAGGCTAACCTTGAACTCATACCTTGCAACAGCATGTAAAGAAACTCGATAAACAGCAGAAGTTTGCAATGAGACTAGTCATCAAGCTTAAAAGTATGAACGATGACAAGATACTAATAGAACTGAACCTGATTATAATAGAAGACAGAAGGACCAGCAAAGACATGGTAACGACGTACAAAATATTTGGAGACTTTCAAAAGAAAGGAAAATGTTGAAACGTGTTCATAAGCACAGTTATAAGTTAAAGACACAAATGAGTCACAGGACTGTCAGGAAAAAAAAAATAACTCAGCCTCAGCGTGGTCAGGAAATTGATTAACTTATGTGAGAAAGTGATGGAGAATGGCCGTGTACACAACACTGAGAGTAAGGTTGATAGAACCCACAAGGCTAGGAGAGAGTAACTCCGGCCACAGCCAGGTATGAGGGACAGAGATGAAACTCGATCCAGGCAACTACAAACAGATGTGTTCAAATAGGTGAGTACACATGTGTTACATAGTCATCACAGGAAAGAACTCTATCATCAATTCCTTGATATCCCAACATATGACTAGAACAGATTAACTGTGGCACTGGAGGTATGCTCAAGGCATATTCTTTTAAGAAATAGGAGATGTAAACTAGAAAGAGAAAGGCGCTCCTTATACAGGCGAAGGCAAAGAATAACAGAGCGGCTTCAAGAGGCCAATATATCTGCAATACGTAGGGAGACGCTGGTCAGAGAAATAGCAAACATCGAACTAAAACTAAAGAAATCTTACATGAATCAAGAAACGCGGGAAGAACTAAAAGCCATAAATGAAATCGAAAGAAACCCAAAGTATTTCTTTTCTTATGCCAAATCAAAGTCGAGAACAACATCCAGTATTGGGCCCCTACTTAAACGAGATGGGTCTTACACAGATGACAGCAAGGAAATGAGTGAGTTACTAAAGTTCCAACATGACTCAGCTTTTAGCGAGCCGCTAACCAGACCGAGAGTCCAAGACCTAAATGAATTTTTTATGAGAGTGCCACAGAATTTGGTAGACGCAAAACTATCAGACATTATCCTGACGCCAAATGACTTCAAAAATGCGATAAATGACATGCACTCTGCCCCAGGCCCAGACTCATGGAACTCCGTGTTCAAGAAGTCAATATCATGTGCCCTTAACATCCTATGGAGAGGGAGCATGGACACTGGGGTCGTCACGCAGTTACTAAAAACAACAGACATAGCCTCACTCCACAAAGGGGGCAGTAAAGCACTGGCAAAGAACTACAGACCGAGAGCGCTAGCCTCTCACATCATAAAAATCTTTGAAAGGGTTCTAAGAAGCAAGATCGCCACCCATCTAGATACCCATCAATTACACAACCCAGGGCAGCATGGGTTTAGAGCAGGTCGCTCCTGTCTGTCCCAGCTACTGGACCACTATGACAAATGCAGATGTAATATACATAGACTTTTCAAAAGCCTTTGACAAGTGTGATCATAATGGTGTAATAGCACACAAAATACGTGATAAAGGAATAACCGAAAAAGTTGGTAGATGGATCTATAATTTCCTAACAAATAGAACACAAAGAGTAGTAGTCAACAGAGTAAAGTCTGAGGTGGCTACGGTGAAAAGCTCTGCTCCTCAAGGCACAGTACTCGCTCCCATCTTGCTCCTCATTCTCAAATCTGACATAGACAGGGATATAAGCCACAGTGCCGTGTCTTCTTTTGCAGACGACACCCGAATTTGCATGACAGTGTCCAACATTGAAGACACTGCAAGACTCCAAGCAGACATCAACCAAATCTTTAAATGGGCTGCAGAAAACCATATGAAATTCAATGATGAGAAATTTCAATTACTCCGATATGGAAAACATGTGGAAATTAAAACTACATCGGAGTATAAAACAAATTTCAACCACACAATAGAGCGAAAAACTAATGTAAAAGACCTGGGAGTGATAATGTCGGAAGATCTCACCTTCAAAGACCATAACATTGTATCAATCACATCTGCTAGAAAAATGACAGGATGGATAATTAGAACCTTCAAAACTAGGGATGCCAAGCCCATGATGACACTCTTCAGGTTGCTTATTCTATCTAGGCTGGAATATTGCTGCACACTAACTGCACCTTTCAAGGCAGGTGAAATTACTGACCTAGAAAATGTACAGAGAACCTTCACGGCACGCATAACTGCGATAAACCACCTCAATTACTGGGAACGCTTGAAGTTCCTAAACCTGAACTCCCTAGAACGCAGGCGGGATATACAGGATCATATACACTTGGAATATCTTAGAGAGATTAATACCAAACTTGCACACGAGAGTCACTTCTTATGAAAGCAAAAGACTCGGCAGACGATGTAACATCCCCCCAATGAAAAGTAGAGGTGCCACTAACACGAAAAGAGACAACACAATAAGTGTCAGGGGCCCAAGACTGCTCAACTGCTTCCCAGCATACATAAGGGGGATTACCAATAGAGCCCTGGCTGTCTTCAAGCAGGCACTGGACAGGCACCTAAAGTCAGCACCTGACTAGCCGAGCTGTGGTTCGTACGTCGGTTTGCGTGCGACCAACAGTAACAGCCTGGTTGATCAGACCCTGATCCACCATGAGGTCTGGTCACAGACCGGGCCGCGGGGACGTTGACCCCCGGAACCCTCTCCAGGTATACTCCAGGTATACTCCACGTATACTCCAGGTATAGATGACAAACAATCTCTATGTCAATTGACCGTTTCTTTTGGTCTTTTTGTGTGTTCAAAGATCTTACTTGTTACCATCTTTCTTCAGCAGGGACCCCACACACAAGCTGATACGCGTGTAGCTTGTAACTGCATATGTTGGTTGCTAACCCAGAGGGTTAGCAATCCAGTGTAACTCAGTCTTCAAATTGTCTCTTATTTCCATTGGGTTTTTTAGTCCTCTCCCTCAGGATGCGATCCACACTAGTCGCCTGACACCCAGATACCTAATTACTGCTAGGTGAACAAAGGCAGCAGGTGTAAGGAAATATACACAGCATTTTCCTTTTTTCCAGGACCGAACACGGTCCCAAAACCACGAGCCATGAGCACCCTTGCTAGACAGGTCCTTCTCAACTATAATAATAATAATAATAATAATAATAATAATAATAATAATAATAATAATAATAATAATAATAATGATGATAATAATAATAATAATAATATCTTTATTTCCACAAGTACATGTACAAGGTATACAGGCCTAGCTGACATCAATGATGTGCTACTATATAGAAAGCCCCTTGTTATGCAGAGCATTTCGGGAAAATTAGGTCAGTTTTGTCGCAGGATGCGACCCACACCAGTCCACTAACACCCAGGTACCCATTTTATACTGATGGGTGAACATGGACAGCAAGTGTCTTATGGAAACACGTCCCAAATGTTTTCCAGCAGTACACACACAACCCGCACATATAAAAGAGAGGAGCTTACGACGACGTTTCGGCCCGACTTGGACCATTTACAAAGTCACACTAACACACAGAGACAGAGGAAGGGTATTTATAGGCAGGCAGACAGGGGAGGGTACAAGAGAGTGGGGAAATGTAGGAGTAGTGGTAGTAGTGGTAGTAGTAAAGGTAGTAGTAAAGGTAGTAGAGTAGACAGTCATATGGGAAGGAGCACTGCTATGAGGCTAGCGACCCGCAAGGGGGGTACGAGAGGGAAGAAAAGCGAAAAATGAAGGAAAATACAAGGCAAAAGAAAGAACAGAAAGAAAGGAAAACCCAAGGAGAAAAAAGGAGAAGGGGAAGATAAGACAGGAAGGAATCAGGTTAAGTCACGGGTGTTCTGAAGTTTAGAGCATTTAACAATGTAATGAGAGAGGAAAGCATCAACAGAGACAAAGCCAGGGCTAAGATTCATACAGGGAAAGTTGTGTATAAGGAGGATTCAACCAGGCGGCGACTATGAAAGTTAGACGTAGGGTAGACAGTTTTAGCAGAGGACCAATCAATGGGATGACTGTGATCTCTGACATGACAGAAAAGAGCATTATTAGTGTCGGCAAGCCTAACACTATTTTGTGCTCCCTGAGTCTGTCAGAAAGAGATCGGCCAGTTTCTCCGAAGTACTGAAGAGGACAGGAGGAGCAAGAAATAGAGTAGACACCAGGAGAATCTGTGGAGGTAGGGGAGGTATGAACTAGATTAGTGCGAAGAGTGTTAGTTTGGCGAAAGGTAAGTTTGATGTCTAAGGAACGGAGAGAGTTGCTGAGATTAGAGAGACCAGAGATGTAGGGAAGGCAGAGGACTGGAGAGTTCTCAGGAGTAGAGGGTTTAGGAGAGAAGAAAGTCCGTTTAGCACGAGGAAAGCAGAGTCTATGAAATGGGAAGGGTAGCCCAGGCGGGAAAAGAATTATGAAGAGTGGAAATTTCTGCTTCAAGAAACTGAGGATCACAGATGCGGAGAGCACGGAGAAAGAGGAGATAAGAACACTCTTCTTGACAGAGGAGGCATGATAAGAGAAGTAATGAATGTACATGCCACTGTGCATAGGCTTGCGGTACACGGAGAAGGCAAAACCTGTAACTGAACGGTGGACATGAACATCAAGGAAAGGAAGCAAAGAATTAGATTCCCAATCAGCTTTAAACTTAATGGAAGGGGCAAGATTATTAAGAGCATCAAGAAAAGGTTGGAAGAGACTTAAGTCATGAGGCCAAAGAGCAAAGATGTCATCTACATAGCGGAGCCAGAGTGAAGGACGTACTACTCCTACATTTCCCCACTCTCTTGTACCCTCCCCTGTCTGCCTGCCTATAAATACCCTTCCTCTGTCTCTGTGTGTTAGTGTGACTTTGTAAATGGTCCAAGTCGGGCCGAAACGTCGTCGTAAGCTCCTCTCTTTTATATGTGCGGGTTGTGTGTGTATTGTTCCAGTCACGGTATTGTGCCTTTTTTGTTATTTTCCAGCAGTACTGGAGATTCGAACTCCGGACCTCAATGAGTGAGCTGAGTGCGCTAGCCATCGAGCTACGGGACACCCACCGTGAGTGAACTGTAGCTATCCTTTTTAGGGCCAAGTTCCTAGGCATTTTATGTATCCATATGCTCTTGGGCTACCGTCCACAGGATGGTGATGGGGTGGACAATAAACTAGCCACTACCGTCCACAGGATGGTGATGGGGTGCACAATAAACTAGCCACTACCGTCCACAGGATGGTGATGGGATGCACAATAAACTAGCCACTACCGTCCACAGGATGGTGATGGGGTGCACAATAAACTAGCCACTACCGTCCACAGGATGGTGATGGGGTGGACAATAAACTAGCCACTACCGTCCACAGGATGGTGATGGGGTGCACAATAAACTAGCAACTACCGTCCACAGGATGGTGATGGGGTGCACAATAAACTAGCAACTACCGTCCACAGGAAGGAGATGAGGTGCACAATAAACTAGCCACTACCGTCCACAGGATGGTGATGGGGTGCACAATAAACTAGCAACTACCGTCCACAGGATGGTGATGGGGTGGACAATAAACTAGCAACTACCGTCCACAGGAAGGAGATGAGGTGCACAATAAACTAGCCACTACCGTCCACAGGATGGTGATGGGGTGCACAATAAACTAGCCACTACCGTCCACAGGATGGTGATGGGGTGCACAATAAACTAGCAACTACCGTCCACAGGATGGTGATGGGGTGCACAATAAACTAGCCACTACCGTCCACAGGATGGTGATGGGGTGCACAATAAACTAGCCACTACCGTCCACAGGATGGTGATGGGGTGCACAATAAACTAGCAACTACCGTCCACAGGATGGTGATGGGGTGGACAATAAACTAGCCTCTACCATCCACAGGATGGTGATGGGGTGGACAATAAACTAGCCTCTACCGTCCACAGGTTGGAGATGGGGTGGACAATAAACTAGCCTCTACCGTCCACAGGATGGTGATGGGGTGCACAATAAACTAGCAACTACCGTCCACAGGATGGTGATGGGGTGCACAATAAACTAGCAACTACCGTCCACAGGATGGTGATGGGGTGCACAATAAACTAGCAACTACCGTCCACAGGAAGGAGATGAGGTGCACAATAAACTAGCCTCTACCGTCCACAGGATGGTGATGGGGTGCACAATAAACTAGCCTCTACCGTCCACAGGATGGTGATGGGGTGCACAATAAACTAGCAACTACCGTCCACAGGATGGTGATGGGGTGCACAATAAACTAGCAACTACCGTCCACAGGATGGTGATGGGGTGCACAATAAACTAGCCACTACCGTCCACAGGATGGTGATGGGGTGCACAATAAACTAGCAACTACCGTCCACAGGATGGTGATGGGGTGCACAATAAACTTCGGTGGCAGAATCTAATCTCATGTATGTGAAATGATCGAGGTCCCAAAATCGAAGCGTCTTCAGTAAATGTATCCTAAGTGTTTTCATTCTTTTTCACTGTAAAGTACCCACCTCACACACTCTGAAATACCCACCTCACACCTGTAAAGTACCCACCTCACACACTCTGAAATACCCACCTCACACCTGTAAAGTACCCACCTCACACACTCTGAAATACCCACCTCACACCTGTAAAGTACCCACCTCACACACTCTGAAATACCCACCTCACACCTGTAAAGTACCCACCTCAAACACTGTAAAATACCCACTTCACTGTATAGTATCCACCTCACTCACTATATAGTATCCACCTCACACACTGTAAAATTCCCATCTCAAACACTCTAAAGTACCCACCTCACACACTGTAAAGTACCCACCTCACAAACTGTAATGTACCCACCTCACACACTGTAAAATACCCACTTCACTGTATAGTATCCACCTCACTCACTGTAAAGTACCCACCTCACACACTCTGAAATACCCACCTCACACCTGTAAAGTACCCACCTCACACTCTCTGAAATACCCACCTCACACCTGTAGAGTACCCACCTCACACACTGTAAAATACCCACTTCACTGTATAGTATCCACCTCACTCACTGTATAGTATCCACCTCACACACTGTAAAATTCCCATCTCACACACTGTAAAGTATCCACCTCACACACTGTAAAGTAGCCACCTCACACGCTTTATAATACCCACCTCACACACTGTATAGTACCCACCTCACACACTGTAAAGTACCCACCTCACACACTGTAAAGTACTCACCTCACACTGTAAGGTACCCACCTCACCCACTGTAAAGTACCCACCTCACACTCTCTGAAATACCCACCTCACACCTGTAAAGTACCCACCTCACACACTGTAAAATACCCACTTCACTGTATAGTATCCACCTCACTCACTGTAAAGTATCCACCTCACACACTGTAAAATTCCCAACCTCACACACTGTAAAGTACCCACCTCACACACTGTAAAGTACTCACCTCACACTGTAAGGTACCCACCTCACCCACTGTAAAGTACCCACCTCACTCACTGTAACGTACCCACCTCACACACTGTAAAGTACCCACCTCACTGTATAGTACCCACCTCAGACATTGTAAAGTACCCACCTCACACACTGTATAGTACCCACCTCACACTGTAAAGTGCCCACCTCACACACTGTATAGTACCCACCTCACACACTGTAAAATACCCACCTCACACACTGTAAAGTACCCACCTCACACACTGTAAAGCACCCACCTCATCTAGCAGAAATTATATACTACTTCACACGCTTTAGCGTCACACTACATACCATTCCGTCACACTACATACCACTCCATCACCCTATATACCAGACCGTCAAACTACATACCAGAACGTCACACTACATACCAATCCGTCATACTATGTACCAGACCGTCACACCACATACCAGACCTTCACACTACATACCAGTTTTCACACTACATACCAGATCGTCACACTACATACCAGTCTGTCACACTACATACCCATCCGTCACACACAAGGAAGACACAAATCTACAAACAACTCACCGTCACCAAGGAAGAATAATATATTCTTGGCCTTTTTGGTGTTCTTGGGTCTCTCCATGGCTTCATAAAGCTCCTGCCTCATCAAGTTGTACCAGTACGACACATCTGCAAGTGCAAGAGTTACTTTACTATTGGATACAGCACAGTGTTTGTACCAGTAAGACAACTGTAAGTGTAAGGTGGAGCAGTATAAGACTGGAAGGTGGAGCAGTATAAGACTGGAAGGTGGAACAGTGTAAGACTGGAAGGTGAAGCAGTATAAGACTGGAAGGTGGAGCAGTATAAGACTGGAAGGTGAAGCAGTATAAGACTGGAAGGTGGAGCAGTGTAAGACTGGAAGGTGGAGCAGTATAAGACTGGAAGGTGAAGCAGTATAAGACTGGAAGGTGGAGCAGTATAAGACTGGAAGGTGAAGCAGTATAAGACTGGAAGGTGAAGCAGTATAAGACTGGAAGGTGGAGCAGTATAAGACTGGAAGGTGAAGCAGTATAAGACTGGAAGGTGGAGCAGTATAAGACTGGAAGGTGGAGCAGTATAAGACTGGAAGGTGAAGCAGTATAAGACTGGAAGGTGAAGCAGTATAAGACTGGAAGGTGAAGCAGTATAAGACTGGAAGGTGAAGCAGTATAAGACTGGAAGGTGAAGCAGTATAAGACTGGAAGGTGGAGCAGTATAAGACTGGAAGGTGGAGCAGTATAAGACTGGAAGGTGGAGCAGTATAAGACTGGAAGGTGGAGCAGTATAAGACTGGAAGGTGAAGCAGTATAAGACTGGAAGGTGGAGCAGTATAAGACTGGAAGGTGAAGCAGTATAAGACTGGAAGGTGGAGCAGTATAAGACTGGAAGGTGGAGCAGTATAAGACTGGAAGGTGAAGCAGAAGACTGAAGGTGAGTATAAGACTGGAAGGTGAAGTAAGACTGGAAGGTGCATATAAGACTGGAAGGTGGGCATAAGATTAGGTGGGCAGTATAAGACTGAAGGTGGAGCAGAAAGACTGGAGTGAGCAGTATAAGACTGAAGGTGAGCAGTAGACTGGAGGTGGGATAAGACTGAAGGTGAAGCAGATAAGACTGGAAGGGCAGTATAAGACTGGAAGGTGAGCAGATAAGACTGAAGGTGGTATAAGCTGGAAGGTGAGCAGTATAGACTGAGGTGGGAGTATAAGACTGAAGGTGGAGCAGTATAAGATAAGGTGAGCAGTATAAGACTGAAGGTGGAGTATAAGACTGGAAGGGAGTATAAGACTGAAGGTGAAGATAAGACTGGAAGGTGAGAGTAAGACTGGAAGGTGGGCAGTATAGACTGGAAGGTGGAGCAGTATAAGACTGAAGGTGGGCAAAGACTGAAGGTGGAGCATAAGACTGAAGGTGGAGCAGAAGACTAAGGTGGGCAGTATAAGACTGAGGGAAGTATAAGACTGAAGGGAAATAAGACGGGGGAAGCATATAAGATGGAAGGTACATGACTGAGGTGAGCAGAAGACTGAAGGTGAAGGTATATGAGGTGGAGCATAAGACTGGAAGGTGAAAGTATAAGACTGAAGGTAGTATAAGACTGAAGGTGACCAGTATAAGACTGAAGGTGAAGCAGTATAGACTGAAGGTGGAGCAGTATAAGACTGGAAGGTGGAGATAAACTGAAGGTGAGCAGTATAAGCTGGAAGGTGGAGCAGTATAGACTGAAGGTGGAGCAGTATAAGACTGGAAGGTGAAGCAGTATAAGACTGGAAGGTGGAGAGTATAAGACTGAAGGTGAGCAGTATAAGACTGGAAGGTGGAGCAGTATAAGACTGAAGGTGAAGCAGTATAAGACTGAAGGTGGAGCAATATAAGACTGGAAGGTGGAGCAGTATAAGATGGAAGGTGGAGCAGTATAAGACTGGAAGGTGGAGCAGTATAAGACTGGAAGGTGAGCAGTATAAGACTGGAGGTGGAGCAGTATAAGACTGGAAGGTGAAGCAGTATAAGACTGGAAGGTGGAGCAGTATAAGACTGGAAGGTGAAGCAGTATAAGACTGGAAGGTGGAGCAGTATAAGACTGGAAGGTGAGCAGTATAAGACTGGAAGGTGAAGCAGTATAAGACTGGAAGGTGAAGCAGTATAAGACTGGAAGGTAGCAGTATAAGACTGGAAGGTGGAGCAGTATAAGACTGGAAGGTGAAGCAGTATAAGACTGGAAGGTGAAGCAGTATAAGACTGGAAGGTGAAGCAGTAAGACTGGAAGGTGAGCAGTTAAGACTGGAAGGTGGAGCAGTATAAGACTGGAAGGTGAAGCAGTATAAGACTGGAAGGTGAAGCAGTATAAGACTGGAAGGTGAGCAGTATAAGACTGGAAGGTGAAGCAGTATAAGACTGGAAGGTGAAGCAGTATAAGACTGAAGGTGAGCAGTATAAGACTGGAAGGTGGAGCAGTATAAGACTGGAAGGTGGAGCAGTATAAGACTGGAAGGTGGAGCAGTATAAGACTGGAAGGTGGAGCAGTATAAGACTGGAAGGTGGAGCAGTATAAGATGGAAGGTGAGCAGTATAAGACTGGAAGGTGGAGCAGTATAAGACTGGAAGGTGAAGCAGTATAAGACTGAAGGTGAGCATATAAGACTGGAAGGTGAGCAGTATAAGATTGGAAGGTGGAGCAGTATAAGACTGGAAGGTGGGCAGATAAGACTGGAAGGTGAAGCAGTATAAGACTGGAGGTGAACAGTATAAGACTGGAAGGTGAGCAGTATAAGACTGGAAGGTGGAGCAGTATAAGACTGGAAGGTGAGCAGTATAAGACTGGAAGGTGAGCAGTATAAGACTGGAAGGTGGAGCAGTATAAGACTGGAAGGTGAGCATATAAGACTGGAAGGTGAGCAGTATAAGACTGGAAGGTGAGCAGTATAGACTGAAGGTGAGCAGTATAAGACTGGAAGGTGAAGCAGTATAAGACTGAAGGTGGAGCAGTATAAGACTGGAAGGTGGAGCAGTATAAGACTGGAAGGTGGAGCAGTATAAGACTGGAAGGTGAGCAGTATAAGACTGGAAGGTGAGCAATATAAGACTGGAAGGTGGAGCAGTATAAGATGGAAGGTGAGCAGATAAGACTGGAAGGTGAGCAGTATAAGACTGGAAGGTGAAGCAGTATAAGACTGGAGGTGGAGCAGTATAAGACTGGAAGGTGAGCAGTATAAGACTGGAAGGTGGAGCAGTATAAGACTGGAAGGTGAAGCAGTATAAGACTGGAAGGTGGAGCAGTATAAGACTGGAAGGTGAAGCAGATAAGACTGGAAGGTGAAGCAGTATAAGACTGGAAGGTGAAGCAGTATAAGACTGGAAGGTGAAGCAGTATAAGACTGGAAGGTGGAGCAGTAACTGAAGGTGACAAAGACTGGAAGGTGAGCAGTATAAGACTGGAAGGTGGAGCAGTATAAGACTGGAAGGTGAAGCAGTATAAGACTGGAAGGTGGAGCAGTATAAGACTGGAAGGTGGAGCAGTATAAGACTGGAAGGTGAAGCAGTATAAGACTGGAAGGTGAAGCAGTATAAGACTGGAAGGTGAAGCAGTATAAGACTGGAAGGTGGAGCAGTATAAGACTGGAAGGTGAAGCAGTATAAGACTGGAAGGTGAAGCAGTATAAGACTGGAAGGTGGAGCAGTATAAGACTGGAAGGTGGAGCAGTATAAGACTGGAAGGTGGAGCAGTATAAGACTGGAAGGTGAAGCAGTATAAGACTGGAAGGTGGAGCAATATAAGACTGGAAGGTGGAGCAGTATAAGATTGGAAGGTGGAGCAGTATAAGACTGGAAGGTGGAGCAGTATAAGACTGGAAGGTGAAGCAGTATAAGACTGGTAGGTGGAGCAGTATAAGACTGGAAGGTGAAGCAGTATAAGACTGGAAGGTGGAGCAGTATAAGACTGGAAGGTGAAGCAGTATAAGACTGGAAGGTGGAGCAGTATAAGACTGGAAGGTGGAGCAGTATAAGACTGGAAGGTGGACAGTATAAGACTGGAAGGTGAAGCAGTATAAGACTGGAAGGTGAGCAGTATAAGACTGGCAGGTGGGAGCAGTATAAGACTGGAAGGTGGAGCAGTATAAGACTGGAAGGTGAAGCAGTATAAGACTGGAGGAGCAGTATAAGACTGGAAGGTGAGCAGTATAAGACTGGAAGGTGAAGCATATAAGACTGGAAGGTGGAGCAGTATAAGACTGGAAGGTGGAAGAGTATAAGACTGGAAGGTGAAGCAGTATAAGACTGAAGGTGACAGTATAAGACTGGAAGGTAGAGTATAAGACTGGAAGGTGGAGCAGTATAAGACTGAAGGTAGCAGTATAAGACTGGAAGGTGAAGCAGTATAAGACTGGAAGGTGAGCATAAGACTGGAAGGTGAAGCAGTATAAGACTGGAAGGTGGACAGTATAAGACTGGAAGGTGGAGCAGTATAAGACTGAAGGTGGAGCAGTATAGACTGGAAGGTGGAGCAGTATAAGACTGGAAGGTGGAGTATAAGACTGGAAGGTGAGCAGTATAAGACTGGAAGGTGGAGCAGTATAAGACTGGAAGGTGGAGCAGTATAAGACTGAGGTGGAGCAGTATAAGACTGGAAGGTGGCAGTATAAGACTGGAAGGTGGAGCAGTATAAGACTGAAGGTGAACAGTATAAGACTGGAAGGTGGAGCAGTATAAGACTGAAGGTGGAGCAGTATAAGACTGGAAGGTGGAGCATATAAGACTGGAGGTGGACAGTATAGATGAAGGTGAGCAGTATAAGACTGGAAGGTGGAGATAAGACTGGAAGGTGAAGCAGTATAAGACTGGAAGGTGAAGCAGATAAGACTGGAAGGTGGAGCAGTATAAGACTGGAAGGTGAGCAGTATAAGACTGGAAGGTGGAGCAGTATAAGACTGAAGGTGGAGCAGTATAAGACTGGAAGGTGAGAGTATAAGACTGAAGGTGAAGCAGTATAAGACTGGAAGGTGGAGCAGTATAAGACTGGAAGGTGGAGCAGTATAAGACTGGAAGGTGGATCAGTATAAGACTGGAAGGTGAAGCAGTATAAGACTGGAAGGTGAAGCAGTATAAGACTGGCAGGTGGAGCAGTATAAGACTGGAAGGTGGAGCAGTATAAGACTGGAAGGTGAAGCAGTATAAGACTGGAAGGTGGAGCAGTATAAGACTGGAAGGTGGAGCAGTATAAGACTGGAAGGTGGAGCAGTATAAGACTGGAAGGTGGATCAGTATAAGACTGGAAGGTGGAGCAGTATAAGACTAGAAGGTGGAGCAGTATAAGACTAGAAGGTGAAGTATGAGACTGGAAGGTGGAGCAGTATAAGACTAGAAGGTGGAGCAGTATAAGACTGGAAGGTGAAGTATAATACTGGAAGGTGGAGCAGTATAAGACTGGAAGGTGGAGCAGTTAAAGCCAGAGAGTCTTGCTAACAGCGGCACACTGCACATATCACTGACATCCACCTAATATATATTGATATCAATAATGATATATCACCTAAATTACATAACCAAATTTATCCCACTTACTCTAAGTTAGCTTGTGCAATACATTTATAATTACTAGCTAAAATGTACATAATTACCAAACAGTTATCAACAGTAGTGATCAGAGGAGACGAAAATAAAAATAAACCGGATTAGATACTTATGACTCTGGAGTGGATCACCTGTCAAGGATAGCTAGAGTTATGCAAGCCAACATGTACCTGTCTTGGAAAGAAATAGTGACCTGTCTATTAGAGAAATGGTGACCTGTCTAGGAAAGTATCAGCGACCTCTTGTCTAGGAAAGTAATAGTGACCTGTCTAGGAAAGAAATAGTAACCTGTCTAGGAAAATAACAGTGCCTCCTGTCTAGGAAAGTAATAGTGATCTGTCTAGGAAATAGTGACCTCCTGTCTGGGAAAGAAACAGTGACCTGTCCAGGAAAGAAACGGCGATCTGTCTAGGATAAGGAAACACAAATATTCAGGAGAACTTTCCTCTAGAGGAGAGCACGAGTGACTCACCTGCCTCGTTGGCAGCAGGTGGTGGGAAGACGACAGCCCAGGTGTAAGTCGCAGTCACCACCACTACAATGTGCCACCATGACATCATCTTTGCTAATGCTACTCAACCTTTTATGGTGGTTGGATTTTTTTCCCGTGTTATCTTGTACCTCTGTCGCGCGTTACACAAAGATCTTGCTCCTACGTCACGTGTAACACAAGGATCGTGCTCCTTCGTCACGTGCAACACAAGGATCTTGCCCCTTCGTCACGTGCAACACAAGGATCTTGCTCCTACGTCACGTGTAACACAAAGATCTTGCTCCTTCGTCACGTGTAACACAAGGATCTTGCTCCTACGTCACGTGTAACACAAGGATCTTGCCCCTTCGTCACGTGTAACACAAAGATCTTGCCCCTTCGTCACGTGCAACACAAGGATCTTGCTCCTACGTCACGTGTAACACAAGGATCTTGCTCTTCCTGTAACAATAAAAATTTTGCTTGTTTATTTATATCTGAGAAAATCAGGACGTGATGAGAGCAAAGTTAAGATTCTATAACATTATTTAAAAGATGTTAGTCTAAAACACCTCAGTCAGACATAGAAGTTGATAGGCAATTTCCACTCCAGCCATTCCTTTCTCACACAGTGTAGGTGTCACACTGACACAGTGTAGGTGTCACACTGACACAGTGTAGTTGTCACACTGAACACAGTACAGTTGTCACACTGAACACAGTACAGTTGTCACACTGAACACAGTACAGTTTTCACACTGACACAGTGTAGTTGTCACACTGATACAGTGTAGTTGTCACACTGATACAGTGTAGTTGTCACACTGATACAGTGTAGTTGTCACACTGAACACAGTACAGTTGTCACACTGAACACAGTGTAGTTATCACACTGAACACGGTGTAGTTGTCACACTGAACACGGTGCAGTTGTCACACTGAACACGGTGTAGTTATCACACTGAACACAGTGTAGTTGTCACACTGAACACAGTGTAGTTGTCACACTGAACACAGTATAGGTGTCACACTGAACACAGTATAGGTGTCACACTGAACACAGTGTAGGTGTCACACTGAACAAAGTGTAGTTGTCACAATGAACACAGTGTAGGTGTCACACTGAACACAGTGTAGTTGTCACAATGAACACAGTGTAGGTGTCACACTGAACACAGTGTTGTTGTCACACTGAACACAGTGTAGTTGCCACACTGAACACTGTGTAGTTGTCACACTGAACACTGTGTAGTTGTCACACTGAACACTGTGTAGTTGTCACACTGAACACTGTGTAGTTGTCACACTGAACACTGTGTAGTTGTCACACTGAACACTGTGTAGTTGTCACACTGAACACTGTGTAGTTGTCACACTGAACACAGTGTAGGTGTCACACTGAACACAGTGTAGTTGTCACAATGAACACATTGTAGTTGTCACAATGAATACAGTGTAATTGTCACGCTGACACAGTGTAGTTGTCACACTGACACAGTGTAGTTGTCACACTGACACAGTGTAGTTGTCACACTGACACAGTGTAGTTGTCACACTGACACAGTGTAGTTGTCACACTGACACAGTGTAGTTGTCACACTGACACAGTGTAGTTGTCACACTGACACAGTGTAGTTGTCACACTGAACACAGTACAGTTGTCACACTGAACACAGTACAGTTGTCACACTGAACACAGTACAGTTGTCACACTGAACACAGTACAGTTGTCACACTGAACACAGTACAGTTGTCACTCTGAACACAGTACAGTTGTCACTCTGAACACAGTACAGTTGTCACACTGACACAGTGTAGTTGTCACACTGATACAGTGTAGTTGTCACACTGACACAGTTTAGTTGTCACACTGAACACAGTGTAGTTGTCACACTGATACAGTGTAGTTGCCACACTGAACACAGTACAGTTGTCACACTGAACACAGTGTAGTTATCACACTGAACACGGTGTAGTTGTCACACTGAACACGGTGCAGTTGTCACACTGAACACAGTGTAGTTGTCACACTGAACACAGTGTAGTTGTCACACTGAACACAGTGTAGTTGTCACACTGAACACGGTGTAGTTGTCACACTGAACACGGTGTAGTTGTCACACTGAACACGGTGCAGTTGTCACACTGAACACGGTGCAGTTGTCACACTGAACACGGTGCAGTTGTCACACTGTACACAGTGTAGTTGTCACACTGAACACAGTTTAATTGTCACACTGAACACAGTGTAGTTGTCACACTGAACACGGTGTAGTTGTCACACTGAACACAGTGTAGTTGTCACACTGAACACAGTGTAGTTGTCACACTGAACACAGTGTAGTTGTCACACTGACACAGTGTAGTTATCACACTGAACACAGTATAGTTGTCACACTGAACACAGTACAGTTGTCACACTGAACACAGTACAGTTGTTACACTGAACACAGTACAGTTGTCACAATGACAGTGTAGTTGTCCCATTAAACACAGTGCAGTTGTACCACTGAAGACAGTGTAGTTGTCACACTGAACACAGTGTAGTTATCACACTGAACACGGTGTAGTCGTCACACTGAACACGGTGCAGTTGTCACACTGAACACAGTGTAGTTATCCCACTGAACACGGTGTAGTTGTCACACTGAACACGGTAGTTGTCACACTGATACAGGGTAGTTGTCACACTGAACACAGTACAGTTGTCACACTGAACACAGTGTAGTTATCACACTGAACACGGTGTAGTTGTCACACTGAACACGGTGCAGTTGTCACACTGAACACGGTGCAGTTGTCACACTGACCACAGTGTAGTTGTCACACTGAACACAGTGTAGTTGTCACACTGAACACAGTGTAGTTATCACACTGAACACGGTGTAGTTATCACACTGAACACGGTGTAGTTGTCACACTGAACACGGTGCAGTTGTCACACTGAACACGGTGCAGTTGTCACACTGAACACGGTGCAGTTGTCACACTGAACACGGTGTAGTTGTCACACTGTACACAGTGTAGTTGTCACACTGAACACAGTTTAATTGTCACACTGAACACATTGTAGTTGTCACACTAAACACGGTGTAGTTGTCACACTGAACACAGTGTAGTTGTCACACTGAACACAGTGTAGTTGTCACACTGACACAGTGTAGTTGTCACACTGACACAGTGTAGTTATCACACTGAACACAGTATAGTTGTCACACTGAACACAGTACAGTTGTCACACTGAACACAGTACAGTTGTCACACTGAACACAGTACAGTTGTCACACTGACAGTGTAGTTGTCACACTGAACACAGTGCAGTTGTCCCACTGAACACAGTGTAGTTGTCACACTGAACACAGTGTAGTTGTCACACTGAACACAGTATAGTTGTCACACTGAACACAGTATAGTTGTCACACTGAACACAGTACAGTTGTCACACTGAACACAGTACAGTTGTTACACTGAACACAGTACAGTTGTCACACTGACAGTGTAGTTGTCACACTGAACACAGTGCAGTTGTCACACTGAACACAGTGTAGTTGTCACACTGAACACAGTACAGTTGTCACACTGAACACAGTGTAGTTGTCACACTGAACACGGTGCAGTTGTCACACTGAACACAGTGTAGTTGTCACACTGAACACAGTGTAGTTGTCACACTGAACACAGTGTAGTTGTCACACTGAACACGGTAGTTGTCACACTGAACACGGTGTAGTTGTCACACTGAACACAGTGTAGTTGTCACACTGAACACAGTGTAGTTGTCACACTGAACACAGTGTAGTTGTCACACTGAACACAGTGTAGTTGTCACACTGAACACAGTGTAGTTGTCACACTGAACACAGTGTAGTTGTCACACTGAACACAGTGTAGTTGTCACACTGAACACAGTGTAGTTGTCACATGAACACAGTGTAGTTGTCACACTGAACACAGTGTAGTTGTCACACTGAACACAGTGTAGTTGTCACACTGAACACAGTGTAGTTGTCACACTGAACACAGTGTAGTTGTCACACTGAACACGTGTAGTTGTCCACTGAACACGGTGAGTTGTCACACTGAACACAGTTAGTTGTCACACTGAACACAGTGTAGTTGTCACACTGAACACAGTGTAGTTGTCACACTGAACACAGTGTAGTTGTCACACTGAACACAGTGTAGTTGTCACACTGAACACAGTGTAGTTGTCACACTGAACACAGTTAGTTGTCACACTGAACACGTGTAGTTGTCACACTGAACCAGTGTAGTTGTCACACTGAACACAGTGTAGTTGTCACACTGAACACAGTGTAGTTGTCACACTGAACACAGGTAGTTGTCACACTGAACACGTGTAGTTGTCACACTGAACACAGTGTAGTTGTCAACTGAACACGTGAGTTCACTGAACACGGTGTAGTTGTCACACTGAACACGGTAGTTGTCACACTGAACACAGTGTAGTTGTCACACTGAACACAGTGTAGTTGTCACACTGAACACAGGTGTTGTACACTGAACACGTGTAGTTGTCACACTGAACACAGTGTAGTTTCACACTGAACACGTGTAGTTGTCACACTGAACACAGTGTAGTTGTCACACTGAACACAGTGTAGTTGTCACACTGAACACAGTGTAGTTGTCACACTGAACACGTGTAGTTGTCACACTGAACACAGTGTAGTTGTCACACTGAACACAGGCTGAACAGTGTTGTCACACTGAACACAGTGTAGTTGTCACACTGAACACAGTGTAGTTGTCACACTGAACACAGTGTAGTTGTCACACTGAACACAGTGTAGTTGTCACACTGAACACAGTGTAGTTGCTACAGTTGTCACACTGAACACAGTGTAGTTGTCACACTGAACACAGTGTAGTTGTCACACTGAACACAGTGTAGTTATCACACTGAACACGGTGTAGTGTCACACTGAACACGGTGCAGTTGTCACACTGAACACAGGTGAGTTTCACACTGAACACGGTGTAGTTGTCACACTGAACACAGTGTAGTTGTCACACTGAACACAGTGTAGTTGTCACACTGAACACAGTGTAGTTATCACACTGAACACGGTGTAGTCGTCACACTGAACACGGTGCAGTTGTCACACTGAACACAGTGTTGTTATCACACTGAACACGGTGTAGTTGTCACACTGAACACGGTGTAGTTGTCACACTGAACACAGCGTAGTTGTCACACTGAACACAGTGTAGTTGTCACACTGAACACAGTGTAGTTGTCACACTGAACACAGTGTAGTTGTCACACTGAACACAGTGTAGTTGTCACACTGAACACAGTGTAGTTGTCACACTGAACAGTGTAGTTGTCACACTGAACACAGTGTAGTTTTCACACTGAACACAGTGTAGTTTTCACACTGAACACAGTGTAGTTGTCACACTGAACACAGTGTAGTTGTCACACTGAACACAGTGTAGTTGTCACACTGAACACAGTGTAGTTGTCACACTGAACACAGTGTAGTTGTCACACTGAACACAGTGTAGTTGTCACACTGAACACAGTGTAGTTGTCACACTGAACACAGTGTATTGTCACACTGAACACAGTGTAGTTGTCACACTGAACACAGTGTAGTTATCCCACTGAACACGGTGTAGTTGTCACACTGAACATAGTGTAGTTGTCACACTGAACACAGTGTAGTTGTCACACTGAACACAGTGTAGTTGTCACACTGAACACAGTGTAATTGTCACACTGAACATATTGTAGTTGTCACACTGAACACAGTGGCAACATATTGTGGTTATGTTCAATTAAATAAATGTATGTGTTGAAGACGACTTGACACCTCCTGTTGCACCTCCTTTTATAGCAAATGATTTTCACACAATAGAGGCTTTAATAATGCGATAATACAAGAGCACCAGTGGATGTAAGTCACTTCGTCTGACTTTTTTATGTGGTTTATCCTTGGTAAATTACACATATGTGACTAGGTATGACAATTGTACTTATTTGTACCTATACCGAAATAAACTTACAAAGCACCGGTGTTGGTGAGGGAGAGGAGAAACAACGTTACTAGTAAGGAAGGTTGGCTGTCTAAGCACAGGTGTTGGTGAGGGAGAGGAGAAACAACGTTACTAGTAAGGAAGGTTGGCTGTCTAAGCACAGGTGTTGGTGAGGGAGAGGAGAAACAACGTTACTAGTAAGGAAGGTTGGCTGTCTAAGCACAGGTGTTGGTGAGGGAGAGGAGAAACAACGTTACTAGTAAGGAAGGTTGGCTGTCTAAGCACAGGTGTTGGTGAGGGAGAGGAGAAACAACGTTACTAGTAAGGAAGGTTGGATGTCTGGATTTAATGGAGGGAGTATGTTGAGCCAGCTCTGAATGACCCAAATAAATTGTTTACATATGGACCAGGACCAATGGAGTGCTCCATCATGTTCCAGGACCACTGGAGAGCTCTATCATGGTTCAGGACAACTAGAGTGCTCTACCATGGTCCAGGACCACTGGAGTGCTCTACTATAGTCCTGGATCACTGGAGTGCTTTATCATGGTCCAGGAACAGTGGAGAGCTCTATCATGGGCCAGGACCACTGGAGTTGTCTACCATGGTCTAGGACCACTGGAGTGCTCAATAATTGTCCCGGACCACTGGAGTCCTCTACTATGGTTCAGGACCACTGGAGAGCTCTAAAATGGTTCAGGACCACTGGAGTGCTCTACCCTGGTCCAAAACCACTGGAGAGCTCTACCATGGTTCAGGACCACTGGAATGCTCTACCCTAGTCCAGGACCACTGAGTGCTCTGCCCTTGTCCAAGACCACTTTAGGGCTCTACTCCGGACAAAGACCACTTTTGGGCTCTACCCTGGTGCAGGACCACTGGAGTGCTCTACCCTGGTCCAAGACCACTGGAGAGCTCTACCATGGTTCAGGACCACTGGAGTGCTCTACCTGGTCCAGAACCACTGGAGAGCTCTACCATGGTTCAGGACCACTGGAGTGCTCTACCCTGGTCCAAAACCACTGGAGTGCTCTACCCTGGTCCAGGACCACTGGAAGGCTATACCATGGTTCAGGACCACTGGAGTGCTCTACTCTGGTTCAGGACCACTGGAGTGCTCCACCATAGTCCAGGACCACTGGAGTGCTCTGCCCTTGTCCAAAACCACTTTTGGGCTCTACCCTGGTCCAAGACCAAACAAAGGGCTCTACTCTGGTCCAGGACCACTGGAGTGTTCTACCCTGAACCAAGACCACTGGATGACTCTACCCTGGTCCAGGAGTATTAGAGTGTTCTACTATGGTCCAGGACCACCGGAGTGCTCTACTAAAGTCCAGGATCACTGGAGTGCTCTACTATTTTTAAGGACCACTGGAGTGCTCTACCCTGGTTCAAGGCCACTTTAGGGCTTTACCCTCGTCCAGCACTACTGGAGGGCTCTACTCTGGTCCAGGACCACTGGAGTGTTCTACCCTGGTCCAAGCCCACTGGAAGGCTCTACTATTTTTCAGGTCCACTAGAGTGCTCTACCCTGGTCCAAGACCACTGGATGGCTCTACCCTGGTCCAAGACCACTGGAGGGCTCTACCCTGGTCCAGGACCACTGGAGTGCTCTACTATGGTTCAGGACCACTGGAGTGCTCTATCCTTGTCCAAGACCACTGGAGAGCTCTACCCTGATCCAGGACCACTGGAGGGCTTTATCATGGTCCAGGATCACTGGAGGGCTTTATCATGGTCCAGGACCGCTGGAGTGCTCTATGAAGTGTTATGACTCGATTCCTCCAACTACAATTAGGTGAATACACCGCACAGATACACACACACACACATAGAAGCATACAGACACAGTCACATACACACACACATAGTAGGAATGCTACAGTCTGGAGGTCCCAAGGTGGAAATTGCAGTGATGTATAACCCACCACAGAAGAGCAGGAGGCCAAGGCAAGAGTATGATGAGGGTAATAGAGGGATGACTGACACACTGGCCGAAGTGGCCAGAAGGGCTCGAGCGAGCAGGGCGAAGCTACTGATCATGGGTGACTTCAACTATAAGGAAATAGATTGGGAGAATTTAGAGCCACATAGGGGCCAAGAAACGTGAAGGGCTAAGATGCCGGAGGTGGTACTGGAAAATCTCATGTACCAACACGTAAGGGACACAACCAGAGAGAGAGGAGAGGACGAACCAGCGAGACTGGACCTAGTACTCACCCTGAGTAGCGAAGATATTTAGGACATCACACATGAAAGCCCCCTTGGGGCCAGTGATCATATGGTTCTAAGCTTCGAATACATAGTAGAGTTACAAGTGGAGGGGCTGCACGAATGAAGCCAAACTACAAGAAAGGCATGAAGAACTTCCTGCAAGGAGTTCAGTGGGACAGAGAGCTGGCAGGGAAGTCAGTAGACGAGATGATGGAATATATGACAACAATTTGCAAGGAAGCTGAAGAGAGGTTTATACCCAAGGGTAACAGGAGAAGCGAAAAAGCCAAGATGAGCCCATGGTTCACCCAAAGGTGAAGGGAAGCAAAAACCAAGTGTGCCAGGGAATGGAAGAGGTACAGAAGGCAAAGGACCCAGGAGAATAAGGAGAGCAGTCGTAGAGCCAGAAATGAATATGCACAGGTAAGAAGGGAGGCCCAAAGACAGTACGAGAATGACAGCAGCGAAAGCCAAATCTGACCCAAAGCTGCTGTACAGCCACATCAGGAGGAGAACAACAGTCAAGGATCAGGTGATCAGGCTGAGGAAGGAAGAAATGACCGCGAAGTGTGTGAGGAGCTCAACATGAGATTCAAAGAGGTGTTCACAGAGGAGATAGAAGGGCCTCCAGGAGGAGAGGAAGGGTACACCATCAGGTGCTGGACACAATACACACAACTGAGGAGGAAGTGAAGAGGCTACTAAGCGAGCTAGATACCTCAAAGGCGATGGGGCCTGATAACATCTCACCATGGATCCTGAGAGAGGGAGCAAAGGAGCTATGTGTACCCCTAACAACAATCTTCAACACATCTATCGAAACAGGACAACTACCTGAGGTATGGAAGACAGCAAATGTAGTTTCAATTTTTAAAAAAGGAGACAGGAACGTAGCACTAAACTACAGACCAGTGTCACTGACATGTATAGTATGCAAGGTCATGGAGAAGATAATCAGGAGAAGAGTGGTGGAGCACCTAGAAAGGAATGAGCTTATCAACGACGGCCAACACGGTTTCAGGGACGGGAAATCCTGTGTCACAAACCTACTGGAGTTCTACGACAGGGTGACAGCAGTAAGACAAGAGAGAGAGGGGTGGGTAGATTGCATATTCTTGGACTGTAAGAAGGCGTTTGACACAGTTTCACACAAGAGATTAGTGCAGAAGCTGGAAGACAAGGCAGGGATAACAGGGAAGGCACTACAATGGATCAGGGAATACCTGTCAGGAAGACAGCAGCGAGTCATGGAACGTGGCGAGGTGTCAGAGTGGGCGCCGGTGACGAGTGGGGTTCCACAGGGGTCAGTCCTAGGACCGGTGCTGTTTCTGGTATTTGTGAACGACATGACGGAAGGAATAGACTCTGAAGTGTCCCTGTTTGCAGATGATGTGAAATTGATGAGAAGAATTCAATCGGACGAGGACCAAGCAGAACTACAAAGGGATCTGGACAGGGTGCAAGCCTGGTCCAGCAATTGGCTCCTGGAGTTCAACCCCACCAAGTGCAAAGTCATGAAGATTGGGGAAGGACAAAGAAGACCGCAGACGGAGTACAGTCTAGGGGGCCAGAGACTACAAACCTCAATCAAGGAAAAAGATCTTGGGGTGAGTATAACACCAGGCACATCTCCTGAGGCGCACATCAACCAAATAACTGCTGCAGCATACGGGCGCCTAGCAAACCTAAGAACAGCATTCCGACATCTTAATAAAGAATCGTTCAGGACCCTGTATACTGTGTACGTTAGGCCCATATTGGAGTATGCAGCACCAGTTTGGAACCCACACCTAGCCAAGCACGTAAAGAAGCTAGAGAAAGTGCAAATGTTTGCAACAAGACTAGTCCCGGAGCTAAGGGGTATGTCCTACGAGGAGAGGTTAAGGGAAATCGACCTGACGACACTGGAGGACAGGAGAGATATGGGGGACATGATAACGACATATAAGATACTGAGAGGAATTGACAAGGTGGACAAAGACAGAATGTTCAAGAGATGGGACACAGCAACAAGGGGACACAGTTGGAAGTTGAAGACTCAGATGAATCACAGAGATGTTAGGAAGTATTTCTTCAGTCACAGAGTGGTCGGGAAGTGGAATAGTTTGGGAAGCGATGTAGTGGAGGCAGGTTCCATACATAGCTTTAAGAAGAGGTATGATAAAGCTCATGACGCAGGGAGAGTGACCCAGTAGCGGCCAGTGAAGAGGCGGGGCCAGGAGTTATGAATCGACCCCTGCAACCACAACTAGGTGAGTACACACAGGTCATCAGCGAGTCATGGTACGTGACGAGGTGTCAGAGTGGGCGCCTGTGACGAGCGGGGTTCCACAGGGGTCAGTCCTAGGACCGGTGCTGTTTCTGGTATATGTGAACGACATGCCGGAATAGACTCAGAAGTGTCCCTGTTTGCAGATGATGTGAAGTTGATGAGAAGAAATCAATCAGATAAGGACCATGCTGAACTACAAAGGGATCTGGACAGGCTGCAGGCCTGGTTCAGAAACTGGCTCCTGGAGTTCAACCCCACCAAGTGCAAAGTCATGAAGATAGGGGAAGGGCAAATAAGACCGCCGATGGAGTACAGTCTAAGGGGAAAGGCAGAGACTACAACCCTCATTCAAGGAAAAGGATCTTGGGTGAGTATAACACCGGGCACATCTCCTGAGGCGCACCTGAACCAATAACTGCTGCAGCATACGAACACTTAGCAAACCTATGAACAGCATTCCGATATCTTAAAAAGGAATCGTTCAGGACCCTGTACACTGTGTACGTTAGGCCCATACTGGAGTATGCAGCACCAGATTGGAATCCACACCTAGCCAAACACGTAAGGAAACTAGAGAAAGTGCAAAGGTTTCCAACAAGACTACTCCAGGGGCGAAGGGGTATGCCCTACGAGGAGAGGTTAAGGGAAATCGACCTGACGACACTGGAAGACAGGAGAGATAGGGGAGATATGATAACGACATATGAAATACTGAGAGGAATTGACAAGGTGGACAGAGACAGAATGTTCCAGAGATGGGACACAGCAACAAGGAGTCACAGTTGGAAGTTGAAGACTCATATGAATCACAGAGATGTTAGGAAGTATTTTGTCAGGAAGTGGAATAGTCTGGAATGTGATGTAGTGGAGGCATGATCCATACATAGCTTTAAGAAGAGGTATGATAAAGCTCATGGAGCGGGAAGAGTGACCTAGTAGTGACCAGTGAAGAGGCGGGGATAGGAGCTGTGACTCGACCCCTGCAACCACAACTAAGTGAGTACAACTAGGTGAGGTGAGTACACACACATACAAACTCCGAACAGGCCAAGTCTTTGTCGACAAGTGCCTTTGACGAAATGGTAACTAACTCTCGTTTATGTTCACTTATATGTAAAAAATATTTCGAAAATTTTAGAGAAATGAATTAAGCTTACAGAAAAATAGTTCAACAATCTGGCAACATTTTGGTGCAAGTGTCATCTCAGGTATTATAGTCACTTCAACACTTCTTGTAATGACGTCACGAATTATAGTCACTTCAACACTTGTAATGACGTCACGAATTATAGTCACTACAACACTTCTTGTAATGACGTCACGTATTATAGTCACTACAACACTTCTTGTAATGACACCACGTATTATAGTCACTATAACACTTCTTGTAATGACGTCATGTATTATAGACACTTCAACACTTCTTGTAATGACGTCACGTATTATAGACACTTCAACACTTCTTGTAATGACGTCACGTATTATAGACACTTCAACACTTCTTGTAATGACGTCACCCTCAGTATATCACCGCACATGAAGTGAATTTTCGATTTTTTTTTTATTCTTATTTTGTTTATTTTCCCCAATACATTAAAGTCACTATTTGGCATCGTTACAGAGTATACCTGGAGAGGGTTTCGGGGGTCAACGCCCCCGCGGCCCGGTCTGAGACCAGGCCTCATGGTGTATCAAGGCCTGATCAACCATTCTGTTATTGGTGGCCGCAAACATCTCGACGTACGAACCACAGCCCGGCTGGTCAAGTACTGACTTTAGGTGCCTGTCCAGCAACTTCTTGAAGACAGCCAGGGGTCTATTGGTAATTCCCCTTATGTATGCTGGGAGGCAGTTGAACAGTCTTGGGATCCTGACACTTAATGTGTAGTCTCTTATCGTGCTAGTGGCACCCCTGCTTTTCATTGGGGGGATGTTGCATCGTCTGCCGAGTCTTTTGCTTTTATAGGGAGTGATTTTCGTGTGTAAATTTGGCACTAATCCCACTAAAATTTTCTAAGTGTATATAATCATGTATCTCTCCCGCCTGCGTTCCAGGGAGTACAGGTTGAGGAACTTCAACCGTTCCCAGTGATTTAGGTGTTTTATCGCAATTATGTGTGCCGTGAAGGTCCACTGTACATTTTCTAGGACATAAATTTTTCCTGCCTTAAAATGCACTGTTAGTGTGCAGCAATATTCCAGCCTAGATAGAACAAGTGACCTGAAGAGTGTCATTATGGGATTGGCATCCCTGGTTTTGAAGGTTCTCTTTATCCATCCTGTCATTTTTTTTAGCAGATGCGATTGATACAATGTTGTGGTCTTTGAAACTGAGATCCTCTGACATTATCACTCCCAGGTCCTTTACATTAGTTTTTCGATATATTGTGTGGTTGGAATTTCTTTTATAATCCGATATAGTTTTAACTTCCTCACATTTTCCCCATCGGAGTAATTGAATTTTTTCATAACTGAATTTCATATTGTTTTCTGCGGCCCATTTAAAGACTTGGTTGATGTCCGCCTGCAGGTTTGCGGTGTCTTCAATGGAGGACAGTCATGCAAATTCGGGTGTATTACAAACTCAGGTAATGAAGGCGCTGTTAACCTGGTCGTAAAAGGGAACTTGGAGCAAAATAAACACAGCTGAAATCTTCGAATTGTATTTTCCTTCACCAAGTATAAACAGATGTATGCACACTATATACACTATGTACAACAATAGGTAATATAAGTGCACGCCACTGTAAGCCAAGGCAACAATAGAAGCCAAAAGACAGAGACCCCACCGTGCTTCAACCTGAAGTTTACCTGGAGAGAGTTCCAGGGGTCAACGCCCCTGCGGCCTGGTCTGTGACCAGGCCTCATGTTGGACCAGAGCCTGATCAACCAGGCTGTTACTGCTGGCCGCACGCAGTCCAACGTACGAGCCACAGCCTGGCTGGTCAGGTACCGACTTTAGGTGTCTGTCCAGTGCCTGCTTGAAGACAGCCAGGGGTTTGTTGGTAATCCCCCTGATGTATGATGGGAGGCAGTTGAACAATCTTGGGCCCCTGACACTTATTGTGTTGTCCCTCAACATGCTAGTGGAACCCCTGCTCTTCATTAGGGGGATGTTACATCGCCTGCCGAGTGTTTTGCTTTCGTAGGGAGTGATTTTCGTGTGCAAGTTTGGTACTAATCCCTCGAGAATTTTCCATTTGTATATAATAATGTATCTCTCCCGCCTGCGTTCTAGAGAGTACAGGTTTAGGAACTTCAAGCGTTCCCAGTAATTGAGGTGGTTTATCGCAGTTATGCGTGCCGTGAAGGTTCTCTGCACATTTTCAAGGTCAGCAATTTCACCTGCCTTGAAAAGTGCAGTTAGTGTGCAGCAATATTCCAGCCAAGATAGAACAAACGATCTGTAAAGTGTCAACATGGGTTTGGCATCCCTGGTTTTGAAGGTTCTCATTATCCATCCTGTCATTTTTCTAGCAGATGCAATTGCTACGGTGTTATGGTCCTTGGAGGTGAGATCCTCTGACATGATCACTCCCAGGTCTTTGACATTAGTTTTTCGCTCAGAATGAATCTGACAAGAGTGAAAACGTGAGTGAGACCACATCACCTTCACAATTGCCAGATCCACCTTATGATTGGCTGAATCTAGGTACTGATCTGACGATGGGGCCCCCTGGATCGTCAAACCCTTAGCCCCTGGTTCACTGGTTGGGGAGGCAGCCTATATGAGAGTGTGTACATACGCCGGATAAATGTAATGTACTCTTTGCATGTCACAGGGTGTCATCTGGAAAGGAAGAGACGGTGCTGTGGCTTACATCCCTGTCTATGTCAGATATAAGGATGAGGAACAGGATGGGAGCGAGTACTGTGCCTTGTGGAACAGAGCTTTTCACAGTAGCTGCCTCAGCCTTTACTGTTTGCTACTACTCTTTGTGTTCTATTTGTTAGGAACTTCTGGGTATCTAGATGTTTGGTAATCTTGCTTCTTAGAACTCTTTCAAAGATTTTTTATGATATGGGACGTTTGTGCTATTGCTTTATTGCCCCCTTCGTGGAGTGGAGCTATGTCTGTTGTTTTTAATGAGTGTGGGATGACCCTTGTGTCCGTGCTCCCTCTCCATAGAGGTTTCGTGCAGTTCTTGATGAACACGGACTTCCAGGAGTCTGGGCTTGGGGCAGAGTGCATGGGCATGTCATTTATCGCCTTTTCGAAGTCATGTGGTGTTAGGATAATATCAGATGGGTTTGAATCTACCAAATTCTGAGTCTCGCTCATAAAAAATTCATTTAGGTCTTCGACTCTTAGTCTGGTTAGCGGCTCGCTAAAAACTTAATGTCATACTGAGACTTGAGTAGCTCACTCATTTCCTTGCTGTCATCTGTGTAGGACCCATCTCGTCTAAGTTGAAGCCCAATTCTGGATGTTGCTCTGGACTTAGATTTGGCATAAGAAAATAAATATTTTGGGCTTCTTTCATTTTCATTTATGACTTTTAGTTCTTCCTGCGTTTCTTGTATCCTGTAAGATTACTATAGATTAAGTTCGATGTTTGCTATTTCTCTGACCAGAGCCTCCATTCGTATTACAGATGTATTGACCTCTTTTAACCGCCTTCGCCTATATAGGAAGTGCCTCTCTCTTTTTAGTTTACATCTTCTCTTTCTTTTCCTTAAAGGAAAATGCATTGAGCATACCTCGAGTGCCACAGAGTTAATTTTTTCTAGACATAGGTTTGGATCCGTGTTGCTTAGGATATATTCCCAGCTTATTTCATTTAGGACATGGTTGACTTGTTCCCACTGAATGTTTTTGTTATTGAAGTTGAATTTGGTGAAGGCTTACTCGTGACTGATCACATTTTGTTGGTCTGGGCCCCCCCCGCATATATGTCTGAACTTCTATTATGTTGTGATCTGAGTATTGTTTTTGATATTGTAATATTTCTTATCAGATCATCATTGTTAGTGAAAGTGAGGTCCAGTGTATTCTCCACTCTTGTAGGCTCTATTATTTGCTGGTTTAAGGTGAATTTGGTGTAGAGATTTAAAAAGTTTGTATGTGTGTGAATTTTCTGAGCTGCCTCCTGGTGTTATCTCTGCTACAGCATTATTTGCTACATACCTCCATTTTAGGTGCCTTAGGTTGAAATCCCCCAGAAGCAAGATGTTTGGGGCAGGAGCTGGAAGATTTTCCAGACAGTGGTCGATTTTCAAAAGCTGTTTCTGGAATTGTTGGGAAGTTGCATCTGGAGGCTTGTATACACCACGATGACCAGGTCTCGGTTGAGGTGTTTATTAGTTCTGAACATATCAGTGACTGTGACGTACAGGCTAAACCCACCATTTTGCCTGTTGACTCTTATAACCCGGGATCCATATTTCATTGTCAATGTGATCCTTTATGTGGGTCTCTTGTGAAAACAGAGAACATTGCATTTGACTCTGTAAGCAGTCCACGGATGTAAGTTATTTTGTTGTTCGTTGCTGACTTTAGACCCTGTATATTTGCAAAGATGAACGTCGCCATATTGATGGCATACGTTTTTTTTTCCTGGCATTAATATCTGTTGTTTTGGAGTGGAGGCCACTGACTGTGACTCCGCTCGAGAAGTGATTTGAGTTGGTGTACGATTTGTCATTTCCTGCCAATTTTTATTCCTTCCTGGCGCTAAAAAAAACTCTCTCTCTGGAGTGATTGTGGCTGCCCAGGTTTTCCCATTTCTGGATGTTCTGTATATTCCTGTCCCCCTTAGGTGGTGTGCCTGGCAACATAAGTTTTAGCACTGTCTTTCCTGAACTGAAGAGTGACATATTTCAGGGTGGAAAAACTTACAGGACGAAAGGTTGCATTCTCCTGCTGTCATATGGGCACGGCATTTTCTGGGGTGGTCAAAGTTGCATGTCTAATCTGTTTTTCCAGATATTCCATGCCTGCAGATACCTACGGCATAGAATTTGCATAGGTTTGATTTCTGTTTGCCTTGGTTTCTCGTGGCTTCATTCCCTACTGTTTTTCTGTCTCCTTATTATCTTCAGCACTTGTTCTAGAATGGTGCCTTCACCAGTATTTTCTGGTATTTTATCTTCACTATTCCTTGGGGCATCTCTTTGTTTAATATCTCCAGTGGTATTGCTAGTTTGTAACATTGGGTTTTGCATGTCCTTGTCTACACCTATTTCCCAGCAGTAGAGCTCCTGCCTTTCTCCAGGCCACCAACTTTCATTTTTGTATTCTTACAGGTATTGTATAGCAGGACAGCACTTGCCCCAGGGGCAATAGCACCATCTGGCCCAGTCTTTTTATTTTCCCATCTTTCATAGATTGCTGTCAGTTTTCTTATGAAGGCTGTTTTGATGTTTCTGTCTTTTAACTCAGATATGATTTTTTTCCACAGTTGGTTCTCAATTGGGCATACCCAAAAACACTTCCTGGTTTAATGTCTCTAGTGGACGATTCCTGAATGTCTGCACAAGATGCATGGGACCATTTCCATAGAAGTTGCACATAATCCAACCAGAAGCCCGTTTGTTTCTGCAGTTGTAGACTATACAGAATTTCATGATGTAGTTTTTGGTTGTTCTACTGTATATTCTACTAGGCCTTAGACAAGGATGTGTGATGTCACCGTGGTTGTTTAATATATTTATAGATGGGGTTGTAAGAGAAGTGAATGCGTGGGTCTTGGCAAGAGGTGTGGGGTTAAAAGATAAAGAATCTAACACAAAGTGGGAGTTATCACAGTTGCTCTTTGCTGATGACACTGCTTTTGGGAGATTCTGAAGACAAGTTGCAGAGGTTAGTGGATTAATTTGGTAGGGTATGTAAAAGAAGAAAATTAAAAGTGAATATAGGAAAGAGTTAGGTGATGAGGATAACAAAAAGATTAGGTAACCAAACATTTGATATCAGATTGGAGGGAGAGAGTATGAAGGTGAATGTATTCAGATATTTAGGAGTGGAGGTGTCAGCACATGGGTCTATGAAGGATGAGGTGAATCATAGAATTGATGAGGGGAAAAGGGTGAATGGTGCACTTTGGAGTCTGTGGAGACAAAGAACTTTGTCTGTGGAAGTAAAGAAGGGAATATATGAGAGTATAGTTATACCAACACGCTTATATGGGTGTAGAAATGTCAGCTGGGCATGGTGAAGGATGTTGAAAAACAAGAAGAGTTGGAATGGAGGCGGGTTGAGAATGTTCATGCTGAGGGGAGTTGAGGTGGTTGGAATATAAAGCAAAAGAATTTGTAGTTGTGAAATTAGGAGGTGGGGATTGCCTAAATATTTCGAGAGGCTGAGTGAGGAGGTTTTGAGGTGGGTTGGACTTAGAAGATTGGAACAAAATGAATGAACAATGAGTTTTAAATTTCTGATTTGGAGGGAAGTGGGGTTAGGGGGTCGTGGCCTGGAGAGGAATGGTTGCTGAGGAGTGGTTTAATAGGACTGTTTTAAATTGAGCGATGGGTGTGAAGTTCTTCAGCACACTCCCTGTGTAGACTATTTATATGGATGAATGTGAGCAAACTGTTTTTGATACTTGATAGTGCTTTGGAGTATGAGCAAAGTAACATTTTAACGAAGGGATTAGGGAAACCGGCAGGCTAACGATGAGTCCTGGTGATGGGAAATGAAAACAGTTGTATTTGCTATTATTGACAATTTAATGTTCCCATATGTTTATAAATGTACTATGTGATAACAAAAAGCCTTCTCGTGGGCGAAGCACAAAAAGTGTAAAATGGAGTGAATTTTTGAAAGTTTTTCTTTTCTCAGGGCCACCCTGGTCTTGGTGTGATTCTATTTATTTTTATGTGCATGAAAAAATTTGTCTTACCTCTGAAGCTAACGGGTTGTTTGGATATCTTCTGGTAAGGGTGCCCCATAAAAGCTCTGTCACTTAGCCAGGCTCAGGATCACTTTCTCCCAACTCTGGTATGGATTGGGGGCAATTTGGCAGTGATCAGAATATTAATGTAGTCTCATCAGTGGTGAATGAGTAATGTCAAACTGAAACGTTCCAATAATTTAGATTTTATGCTAATTGACCGAAAATCTTTATTTATCTCCTATGTCTCTATAAGAATAAATACTAAACATACGATTGATAAATACATGGCATATTTCCAATGAATTAAAGTTCTAAACCCCATATTTGAGCGTGTGAGTTTGTCGATGGTCTTAAAAGTGAATTGAAATCCTTACGTGGGGTGGGGATGGAACTTGTAGCGAGTCAGAAAACGCCAGACCGACAAGTTAGCCACTGGGCCTGCTGGATACAAAAAGATTCATCCAACTAGGTATATTTATACACCATAGGAAGGTTAGCACAGGCAGTGGTGACAAGCCAAGCCAAGAAAGGAACCAGGACAGTGGCTGGAATGCATGGGACAAAGTTAAGGATCAAGAAGACGGATGGAGAGGTAGAATCAACGAAGATCCAGGAAACTGTAGTGGAAACATCGAACCCATTCTCCGTGCTACCTGATGAATGTGAGTCCACTACTGGAAACATCACGACGAACGACACCAAGGAAGGTAAGAACATTGTTCTTGTTGGGGATAGTCAGATTAGGTACATGGATAGAGCCTTCTGCTTGAAAGATAGAAGTAGGAGACAGAGGGTTTGCTTTCCTGGGGCTGGGATGGAGGATATTGTTAGCCGTCTGGACGACATCATGAGAGGTAATGGAAGCAATCCTATTATCTCTCAGTGCTGGAGGCAACGATGTTGGCAGACGTAGGAGTGAGGACCTGACTAGAAGGTATAAGTCAGCAATAGACATAATTAGGAAGAAGGGTGGGAACCCTGTCATATGTGGTATTTTGCCAAAGAGAGGAGTTGAAAATGAATGGTTGTCCAGGGTAATTGGTGTTAATTGCTGGCTGGACAAATACTGTAAGGAAAATGCAGTAACATTCATTGACAACTGGGACCTCTTCTATGGCAGAAATGACATGTATGTCAGGGATGGGGTTCACTTATCCAGGTCTGGGGTGGGGGCACTGACAACTGCAGTGGAGGGAGCTGTTAGGGCTTTAAACTAGAAAAAGTTAGTGGTATGGGTTATGGGGGAAAAGCAGTGAAGTCCCAGTGTAGTAATATTATGAATTCTAGGAGAACTAGTAATAGGCAGAATATGGTGGATATTGGAAAGCCAGTGGCAGTAGGTGACAAGGACTGTAATAGGTATAGTGGAAAAACAGAAATGAGCAAGAAGGGTAAAGAGAAAGGAGGGTCTTTAAATGTATATTACACTAATAGTCGTAGTGCTAGGAATAAGATGGACGAGTTGAGATTGCTTGCAAGTACGGGTAATATTGATGTTTTTGCAATAACTGAGACATGGTTTAATATGTAAAATCAGGTGCCGAATGTCACATCCAGGGTTTTAAATTGTTCCAAGTAGACACAAGTATCGGCAAAGGGGGTTGGGGTGGCACTCTATGTCCTTGATCATTTAAATTGTTGCTTTAAAATGGGTATAAAGTCTGAAATAACACATACAGAGTCTGTCTGGATAGAATTTTCAGAGGGGTGGGAAAAATTTATTTTAGGCGTGATTTACCGTCCTCCAAACTTAGATAAGGAACAAGGAGACTACTCTGGGAGGAAATTGTTAAAGCCACAAGGCACGATAACGCAGTAATTCTAGGGGACTTTAACTTTAGTCAGATTGATTTTGAATTTCTTGACAGGGAATTTAGAATCCAACGACTTTTTAGAAGTAGTTCAGGATTGTTTTTTGAAGCAGTTTGTGACAGAACCTACAAGGGGAAATAACCTACTTGACTTGGTTCTGGCAAACAAGGAAACCCTTGTTAATAATTTAGAAATTACAGAGGAACTCGGCACAAGCGACCACAAGTCAATTACCTTTAGCATTGAATGGATGTATGATAGTAGGGATAATTCAGTAACAGTCCCAGATTTTCGCTTAGCAGATTATAATGGGCTTAGAGAACACTTATCAACTGTGGACTGGGGTAACGAAGAGAGCTATCAATATGACAGCTTTCTTAACACTATACAGGCTGTCCAAAGAACATTTATCCCGTAAAAAGAAAGATCAAGTAGTAATGACCGAAAATGGATGAATAATAGACTCACATATCTTTTAGGGCAGAAGAAAGGAATTTATAGGCGAATAAAAAGAGGTGAGTGTGAGGGAAAAGTCCATAGATAGGAGTGATGAAAGTGTGGAGGTATGTAGAGTGATGGTTGAATGGTAGTCTGCTTGTTAAGGTGGGGTGAGTGTCTAGCTCTCGCTATACCCCCCCCCCTTTCCACCCGGTGAGAGGTGTAATGCTGGGCTCCGGCCACAGGTTGAAATCACTCGACTGACCACGCCCGACCTCACTGTAAGTACTTCACGGCTGCTCGTATCTTCATTATTTTATGTTCAAGAGCTTCACTCTTTAATTTGTTTTGGAGCTTCACTCATGTTTAGCAACATTAACTTCTGCTCTGCCCTGCCTTGGCTTTTGGTAAAGTTATTTGTTATAGTTTCACCATTTCTTTTAAAGGCCTTATGCCTACTATGTAAATGAATACTAGAGTGGTGAGTAATTCTTGTGGTTTCTCCCACAGTCCTCTGTCCGCACGGATCATCGGATTCAAGGCTGAGTGGAGGGTTGGCGTACTCGCCAAGTGAGAAAGAGTCTACCACCAATTCTTCACAACGCCAGTAGTTCCTAGGTCCACACTCTAGAAACCTCAGGCAACTGTACTTTACCAGGGGACAACCTTCACCTGAGTCCCTGATATCATTTGTGACATTATTGTGGATGTGGAAAACTGTTGGATTTTTGGGAAACATCGATGCAACAACAATACAGAGTCTAATATCGATTCATAGCTACTGTGTTAACAAGATCAACACAGATATCTACATCCGTCTGTAAATACCTAGCTTTGGATCAAGTGTATATATATATATTTTTTTATTTTCTTAAGATAGGATTATTATAGTCATATTTACGTATTTATTATTTACATTTCTTTCTAATAAAATAAAGTGTTTATTGTTAGTTTTTATTTTATTTTTATATTATACTTTTCCTAAGAAGATTGGCAACAGCCTTCACAGTGAGGGTCATTTTATTAATCAGTATACTGACATTAAGAGGGATGTTAAAAGGGGATAAGAAAAGCTAAACAGGACTATGAAATTAAAGTTGCTAGGGATTAAAAAACTAATCCAAAAAGTTTTTTCAAAGTTTATAGAACAAAAGTTAAGAGATAAGATAGGTCCCCTTAAAAATAACTCTGGGCATCTTACTGACAAGAAGAATGATATGTGCTCTATTTTTAATAATTATTTTCTCTCGGTTTTCACACAGGAAGACACTAATAATATCCAAGTAATTAATTTTTATAGTGGCCCAGAGGAAAATAAAAATATGTAATATCACAGTCACTAGCGAAATGGTTATGAAACTACTAGACCGACTGAAACAAATAAATCACCGGGTCCTGATGAGCTTTTTACAAGGGTTCTTAAGGAATGCAAAATGGAACTCTGTGATCCATTATCTAACATTTTTAATTTATCTCTTCAAACAGGTGTAGTGTCTGATATGTGGAAGATGGCTAATGTAATTCCTATTTTTAAAGCAGGGGACAAGTCACTACCGTCAAATTACCGCCCAATAAGCCTGACCTCAATTGTAGGCAAATGACTAAGTCAATTATAGCTGATATTATTAGAAGCCATCTAGATAACCATAATTTAATTAATGATACTCAGCATGGATTCACGAGGGGCCGTTCCTGCCTATCTAATTTATTAACCTTCTTTAGTAAAGCTTTTGAGGCTGTTGATCACGATAAAGAATTCGATATTGTTTATTTAGATTTTAGTAAGGCTTTTGATAGAGTACCGCACCAGAGACTGTTAAAGAAAGTGGCAGCTCATGGCATTGGGGGAAAAGTGCTGTCATGGCTCACCAATAGGAAGCAGAGAGTGTGCATAAATGGGGTTAAATCCGAATGGGGATCTGTAACAAGTGGTGTTCCACAGGGATCAGTCTAAGGCCCGTTGTTGTTTATAATATATATCAATGACCTTCATGAGGGAATTACTAGTGATATGACACGAAGATAGGTAGAATAATTTATTCAAACATAGATGTCAGGGAACTTCGGGAGGATTTAGACAAACTCAATTCCTGGGCAGAAAAGTGGCAGATGCAGTTCAATGTAGATAAATGCAAGGTTCTGAAGCTCGGGAGTGTCCATAATCCAAGCACTTATAATTTAAATAATGTAGAACTTAGCCATACAGATTGCGAGAAGGACTTGGGGGTTATGGTAAGCAGCAACCTTAAACCAAGACAGCAATGCCTAAGCATACGTAATAAGGCAAACAGATTACTGGGATTTATATCAAGAAGTGTAAGCAACAGAAGTCCAGAGGTTATATTAAAGCTTTATACATCGTTAGTAAGGCCTCACCTAGATTACGCAGCTCAGTTCTGGTCTCCATATTACAGAATGGATATTAATTCGTTAGAAAACATTCAGCGTAGAATGACTAAATTAATACATAGCATTAGAAATCTTCTGTATGAAGAAAGATTGAAGACCCTAAAATTACATTCACTTGTAAGATGAAGAATGAGGGGATAATTATTATTATAATCAAATAGAAGCGCTAAACCACAGGGGTTATACAGCACTGCAGGTTATTGCAGGATGCAGGGAGAATGGGTTGTAAGAGGGAGATGGATGATTAGTAGGGTATGGAGTGCAGCAGGACGGTGGATAGTGCAGGGATAGAGGGTTGCAAGAGATCGAGGTAGAGGGACTGAGGGAGGTGCTAGAGGTATAATCTTCAGAGTTTGTGTAGTAAGTCAGTTTCTGTCAAAAAGTCAACGAGAGAGTCAGGATTAAAGGAGGGTCCATCTGCAAGAAGGGAAGGTAAAGAAAGGGCAGCAGAGCGAAGACGCTGTTGGAGGTCAATTCTGCGTGCTCGTTGATAGTGGGCAGTCCAACAGAATATGTCGAACAGACACTGGAACCTGACAATGCTCACAGAGAGGGGCAGGGAGCCTCTCCATGAGATACCCGTGAGTAAGACGAGTGTGGCCGATGCGAAGACGGAAGATTGTAGTCTCCCAACCTCGACATTGGTGACAAGAAGGCCAGAAACCTATAATCGGTTTAATAGAATGGTTTGTTATTTAGCAGGTCAGACCAGCGGTGTTGCCAACGGGTGCAAAGGTGGGTAGCAATGACTGCAAAATAGTCCATGAAAGGAACACCTCTATATGAAACTGGAAGGTCATGTACTGCTGACCGAGCAGCAGTGTCTGCCTGTTCATTGCCCTGTACGTCAACATGACCTGGGACCCAACAAAAAACAATCTTTGTGCTTGCTAAAGATACAGCGGTAACCAAAGTTGGATACGAAGAACTAGGGGGTGATGAGTATCAATTTTACGGATAGCCTATAAAGCACTAAGGGAGTCTGAAATGACCACAAATGGTGACAAAGGCATAGATGCAATACGGATAAGGGCCACAAGAATGGCATACAATTCAGCCGTAAAGATGCTAGCCGAGGGTAACAGATGCCCTCGCACGACGCTGTCCGGGAAAACTGCTGTGAATCCGACACCGTCAGATGACTTTGAACCATCGGTGTATACTGCGATGGCATGGGAATGAGAACGGAAGTGGTCTAGAAAGAAAGAGCGAGAAGCCGCCGTAGGTAGTTGGGCTTTCGCACAAGGTAGAGGAATAGAACAGACACGGACAGCGGGAATTTCCCAAGGGGGTAGGGGAAAGGGAGATGTCACATGAACGTATAAAGGTGATCGTTGAAGGGAAGACAAGAGTGAATGTAGACGAAGAGAAAAGGGAAGAAGTAAACAGGGGCGACGGACAAATAAAGAGCGCCTACTAACATCTGTGACAATCCTATACATGGAAGGATTGCGGAGGTCATGGGAGCGAACATAATAGCGAATGCAATGTACATCACGACAATCAGACAAGGATGGAATGTTCTCTTCTACATAGAGGCTCTCAACCGGGAAAGAACGAAATGCACCAAGGCATAAACGCAATCCCTGGTGATGAATGGGATTTAGGCCGGAAAGAGTAGCAGGGGAGGCCGCTGAATATATCTGGTCACCATAATCGAGTTTCGATAAAATTAGGGCTTAATGCAGGCGGAGGAGAGTGCTACGATCAGCCCCCCACGAAAGATGTGCGAGGGTTTTTAGGAGGTTCAGCTGGCTATGACAAGTTGCCTTCAGAGAGGTAATGTGAGGTTTCCAGGACAATCGACGGTCAAACAGGAGGCCGAGAAACCTGACTATCACCTTCTGGGATACATGAGCCGAATAGGTACAATGGATGATCAGAGACCACTGAACGTCTAGTAAGCATAATTTGATGAGTTTTGCTACTAGAAAATTTAAACCCATGAGAGGTGGCCCAATCGGAAACTCGGTTGACAGCATGCTGGAGGGGAACTGCAATGAGGTGACAGTCAGCACCCGCACAAGCTATAGCAAAGTCATCCACATAAAGTGATGACCAAATGTTGGATGGGAGAACTGATGCCAGATTATTTATAGCAAGAAGAAAGTGTGTTGTGCTCAGAACACAACCCTGAGGGACACCTTCAGCTTGGACAAATTCCGGGAAAAGCTCATTACTAACCCGGACACGGAAATGTCTTTCAGTTAAGAAAGCTATAAGGAAAAAATGGTAGATTGCCTCGGAGTCCTAAGGAGTGGGCCTGGGTCAAGATATTATACTTCTAAGTTGTGTCATAAGCCTTCTCAAGATCGAAAAAGATGGCGATAACCGAGTGGTTATTGGCAAAGGCATTACGAATATACGTATCCAAGCGCAGTAAGAGGTCAATGGCAGAACGGCCCTTACGAAAGCTATATTGACTAGTGGAGAGACTACTTTGAGTCTCTAAATACCACATCAAATGTCTATTAACTAGACGTTCCATCACCTTGCAAACTGCACTGGTAAGAGCGATGGGATGGTAGTGGGAGGTATCATGTCCCGTAGTACCCGGTTTGCGAAAAGGGAGAACAATAGCAGACTTCCACAGCTGGGGAATAACTCCTTGAGACCATATAAGATTAAAGAGTCGTAAGAGGACAGTAAGAGCAGACTGATGTAAATGCTGTAGCATACGAATATGTATGCCGTCTGGCCCAGCTGCCGATGATTGGCAAGCAGAGAGTGTTGCCTCCAGTTCTTGAAGGGTAAAAGGCACATAATAAGATTCTTCTCTGAGAGAAGAAAAATCTAAGGGCTTTAACTCGCTGGCAGACTTAGAAGAAAGGAACGAGGGGCATAGATGGAGCCCCTGAGAAATGCGGACCAGATGATTACCAATTTCAGTGACAATGGCAAGAGGGTGTGCTATGTCGACACCTGCAACCTGAAGAGCAGGAGCCGGGTCGGGGGAGAATTTACCACTCAATTTCCGCACTTTCTTCCAGACTGCACTCATTGAGGAAGCCAAAGTGACCGTAGAAACGTAATCTCGCCAGCAAGTGCGTTTAGCGTCACGTATGACACGGCGAGCAATTGCTCTCTTCTGCTTAAAATCAAGGTCTCTCTATGTGGTTCTGTTATACCGATACCTGCCCCATGCAGCGCGTTTCAAACGTACTTCCCGAGCACAAGCAGGAGACCACCAAGGCACGCACTTCTGAGAATGCTTGCCCAAGGTTTAGGGGATAGAATTTGAAGCTGCCATAAAGACGGAGGACGGAAAGAGATGTAAAACCACATCAATGGAGGCAGTAAGATGTGCGTAAAGGTCCTATTTCGCCCGGTCAAATTGCCAGCGTGGGCTACGAAGAGGTGGAGAATACGAAGGGGACCTAAGGATGATTGGGAAATGATCGCTATCATGTATGTCCGGGAGGACAGACCAGATGAAGTCAACGACAGTTGATGAAGAGCAGATGGAAAGATCGATGCAGGAGAAAGAATGAGTTCGGGGATCAAAATGGGTAGGAGTACCCGTATTTAAAACATGGAGGGGAAGAGAAGCGAGAAATGCCTCCAACTGAACGGGAGTCACAGTGCGACCCTTCCCAAAGAAAGTGGTGCGCGTTAAAATTGCCAAGTAATAGAAGGGGTGGCAGCAAGGAAGAAACCAGAAAATCAACATCTGGGATAGACAATGCTCGCGAAGGGAAAAGATATAAAGAACAGAGTGTATACCACTTATTCAAGTGGATACGGGATGCGGTGTAATGTAGAGAAGAATGAACATAGAGCTGACGGTATGGAACACCAGTGAGTATAAGAAGAGCACTTTCGTTAAAGGTTCCATCGGAAAAAGGATCCGATGAATATAACAAATCATAACCTGAAAAGGGCTGGATAACAGAGGATTGCAATTTGGGTTCTTGCAAACAGACACCAACAGGGAAAAACTGGGAGAGCAACACCTGAAGCTCACCCCGGTTACCCCTGAGGCCTCGGATATTCCACTGCAAATAAGCCATGATTTATAGAGAGAAAGATTGAAGTCGAAGTTAGAGGTATCTATGGACTAGGGTTAGAAAAGTCCACGTGTGGAGGCAGCGGAAGACTCGTAATCAGAGAAGGAGTGGGACGCTGTGAAGGAAGGAGGGGTGTAGACGAAAAGAAAAGAGGAGGAACCGAAGGTGGAGCGGTGTCCATCAACGTTCCAGACTCTGCAATAAATTCTGCGATAGCTTCCAGATTTTCGGAAGACAAAGATGCAGAATGTGGGACAACATTAGAAATGGAAGGAGAGTGAGTAACCTTTGGGGAGACTATAGACTGTACTAAAGTAGAGGGCGAGGAGATGGAAGAGGAAACTGTCGAAGGGGCTTGGGAGGGGACAGGAGTGGAAGTGGCCTGGGGAGGGACAGTCAGGGAAGGAACTTGAGAGGGGACAGGGGATGAAGATATTGTACTAGGAGGAGAATGAACCTCCACACGTTACGAAATAGTGGAGGCGAAGAACCCGGCAATAGTGATTTTGCTGGACTTGAGAAGGAGGGGGCGCTGAGACTTACGTGGGGGTGAGAGCGTGAGACACAGAACTGTGCGAGTGAGTAGAGGAAGGAGAGGGACATGGGGATGCCGAGGTAGGGACCTCGGAGCCAAGAACAGCAAAAGGATTCGAGACATGGGTGACGGAGGATGTTGTAACCACAGAGGAAGTCGAGAAAGTTGGTACCCCAGAAGTGGGGCGACATTTAGCAATTGATAATACGAAATACGGGGAAGTCTCCCTTGAAGGCGTAGGTGAGAGACGGCCATAGCATATGAGAAGCCTTCCGCCTCTTTAAGACAACGGATTTCTCGCTCATTCAGGTAAACCTGACAATGGCGAGAGTACGATGGATGTGCCTCATGACAGTTAAGGCAAGAGGGAGGTAAAGTACAAGAAGAACTGGCATGGTCGTCGGCACCACAAACTGGGCATTCGGCCATGGACCTGCAATATTTCGCTGGATGACCAAAACGCCAGCAGTTTCTAAACTGTTGTGGTGTAGGGGTCACCTTTCGAACTTATAAACGTTGACCTGCAATGTAGACCGAAGGTAGGAGTTCACAGCAGTCAAACATTAAACGAGCTATATTGCAAGAATAACATCTTCGCTTATTGGCTGGGAGGACAAAAGTGTCAACTTTAAGGATAGGGAGTTCTTGGAGCTCAAGCTGCTCCAAAATGTCATCACCACATGTCTGGAAATTCCGTTGGACAATGGTGTGGAGTAAAATGACAGTACCACTACAAAAATTAAGAGAATGATGCTTGTCAATAGTGATAGGAATAGTATCAATGGTCGTAAGAAGAGAAAGATCGCGAGCTTGGCCAGCATTCTGGACCGTGATGATGCGAGTGCCGCTCTTGAGAGCGTGAAATGAGATATCTTTACCTACATGGCGTAGGAGAGCTTTACCAATACTATGATCGGAAAGATAGGTATTAGGAGAGGTCGGTCGTAGAGTAAAAAACTTTGTCCATCGAGTAGTGTGAAACAGAGCATTTAAGGGGAGTGCGTGACGAGCTAGTCGTTTCTGAGATGAATGAGCAGAAAGTGTTGAGTCATCATGTAAGGGTCTTGGTCGTTTGGATGAGGGACCAGAGGCAGTCCGACGTGTGACAGGCAGGCAATTCGAAAATTGCTGCACCATAGAAGCTGGAATCAAGGTCAGAGAATAGCGAAGGTCAGACATATCGAAAGGGCCAGTCGGATCCTCGGTACCTGAAGCAGGTGGTGAACCGGCACCAGCAAGAGGTACAGGGGTATTAGGGTTGTCCGAAGAGTTGTCCATTAACGAGGTAGGGTCAGAACTAGCTGCAGTATCAAGGGGCCCAGGGGTAGGTTCACGGATTAGGGCATCCATGGTTAGGTTACTTCTTTCTTTTTGTTTTTAAGAAAAAGAGAAAGAAGAAAATATAAAAAAAAGGGGAGAACGTGGAGGAATAGCTCCTAGGAGGAATGAAAGGGGCGTAAATCCCCATCCACGCCCAAGAGGACCTCAACACCGCAAGTAGTGCAGATGCTGTATGGAACTCGTTCCATACCCTACCCTTCATGCCAGTAAACTAGCAATCCGGGATAGCAACCTCACATCCACCGAGCCACATCGGCGGACAAAAGAGAGGGTGGCCGGATATCCGCTACAAAGCATACCGCCTTCGATCACCACCCCCGGAATCCGAAAGGTGGCCTCCAGAGATACATCCATCGCCCGAAAGATACCCAAGGCCCTGGGAGACCGGAGAGGGATCGGGACATCCCCAGGCGATCCAGATTCCACGGCAAACTACACCACCGCCAAGAACCTCAACGGAATGGGATTGAACCACGGTACCCTTCCCCCTACCTAGGAACTAGAATGCCTGTGGAGGGAAGCTCCCAGGGTAAAAATGGGAAGGAAATAAGGGAGGGATGAGGAGGAGGAGGAAAGGGAAAAGGGAGGATGGGAAAGGGGAGGGGTGATTGAAGGGTAATTAGGTTCGGTCTGAGGAAGAAGACCAAGATGTCCAATTCCTCAGACGGATAGCCTCTTTACCGCGACAAGGAGCCCCTCTTAAAGAGGAGAGCCCGCAATAATGGATTCAAATTAGATAAGTTTAGATTTAGAAAGGATATAGGAAAGTATTGGTTGGAAATAGGGTAGTTGATGAATGCTTATATAAACCTATATCTGGGGAAACTTAATTGTTAGGGATCCCATTTGAAGAGATCCTGTTCTTTTAGTTCTGAGTAGTGCATTAAGTGGTAGGTCCTGATTGATGGGTTATGGTGTTTTCAAAATAATAACTCATAAGGATATGTCCGGCTATTGTATAATGTGAATGTCAATTTATGTAATTTTGTAGAGTTGAGGCGATGCTGATACTTATTGTGAAAAGGTTAATGATAACTCACTAGGTTTCTGTTGTAATTTCTAGGTTATGTTTTGCTGTGTATGTGTTTATTATATTTTGTTAGAACTTACAATTTTGTGCAGCATCTGATTGTATAACGTGTTAATTTTCTAGTGTGTTATTCTATGTGTGCACCACGAACGTGTATTGTGGCAGATTTTTCGGTGTAGTTGTGTGACGTTGTGCTGTAGACATAGTGTTGTCTACGTAAGTGATAGCCAGATGATAATGTATTTTCTTTTTGAGAAACTGTTGTCGTGTAACCTCTTGTTATGGGGTACAGTTTTTGTTGTGTGTTATGGTAAATCACCTGTTTTTCATAAAAAAACATAAGGTTTCTTATTCAGGTGTTTTTGGACCATGAATGTACGGTTTCATTGTATAGTTTTGTTTGTTTGTATAGACCCATTAAGAATAAGACAAGGTGTAGGTTTTGTTGAACATATTGTTATATTGTGTGCAGTTTGCACGGGTTGTTTTGGATATATTTATAGATATGTTTTTTATGTTCTGTTTGTGGTTTTTTAAATGGCCTGTTTTGTCCATGAGCATATATAGTTTATGTTTTTGTATATATTTGTCTTAAATAAAATATAAAAAAAAAAAAAAAAAAAAAAAGTTGATGAGTGGAACAGTCTGCCTAATAGGGTTATTGAAGCAAGGACCTTGGGTAGTTTCAAATTTAGGCTGGATAAATTCATGAGTGAGAGGGGTTGGATTTGAGTGGGATTTGAACATGAGTAAATAGAATTATCAAAGCTTATTTCTTGGGTAGCAATGAAAATTGGGTTGACCAAATATTCTGTTAGTGATAAATTAGACACATATGCAACACTTGGGTATCTTTATTGAGGAAACGTTTCGCCACGCAGTGGCTTCATCAGTCCAATACAAATCAGAAAGGTGTAAGGAGAGGAGGAGTTTGAGGTAATCAGTCCTTCAAACTCCTCTCCTTACACCTTTCTGTACTCAAGTCCAACTAAATCAATTAACTGGTTTCCCTGAATCCCTTCACAAAATGTTACCCTTCTCTCACTCCAACAGCTCGTCAGGTCCCAAAACCCATTCGTCTCCATTCACTCCTATCTTACACGCTCACACATGCTTGCTGGAAGTCCAAGCCCCTCGCCCACAAAACCTCCTTTACCCCCTCCTCCAACCTTTTCTAGGACGACCCTACCCCGCCTTCCTTCCCTACAGATTTATACGCTCTCCAAGTCATTCTACCTTGATCCATTCTCTCTAAATGACCAAACCACCTCAACAACCCTCTTCAGCCCTCTGACAAACACTTTTAGTAACTCCACACCTTCTCCTAATTTCCACATTCCGAAGTTTCTGCATAATATTTACACCACACATTGCCCTTAGACAGGACATCTCCACTGCCTCCAGCCTCCTCCTCGCTGCAGCATTTGCAACCCATGCTTCACAACCATATAAGAGTGTTGGTACCACTATACTTTCGTACATTCCCTTCTTTGCCTCCATGGATAACGTTTATTGTCTCCACAGATACCTCAACGCACCACTCACCTTTTTTCCTTCATCAATTCTATGGTTAACCTCATCCTTCATAAACCCATCCGCTGACACGTCAACTCCCAAATATCTGAAAACATTTACTTCTTCCATAATCCCTCTCTCCAATGCGATATCCAAATTTTCTTTATTTAAATCGTTTGATACCCTCATCACCTTACCTTATCTATGTTCACTTTCAACTTTCTACCTTTACACTACCTTTATATATATATATATATTATATATATATATATATATATATATATATATATATATATATATATATATAATAATAATAATAATAATAATAATAATTTTTATTTCAATGCATGTTACAAGTGTACAATGTTATTGGTAGTTACAAATATAATACAATTATAAAACTGTAATGCAAGGAGAGCCACTGGCATGCCATGGCATTAGGGGCAGTT